>BQNB010000855.1:0-108334 GCA_026074375.1 Tanacetum coccineum
ATCCTTTCTATGATTTAGAAGGGTCTAATATAACGAGGGTTTAGCTTTCCACGCTTCCCAAATCGGATCACACCCTTCCATGGTGAGACTTTAAGCATAACCTTGTCTCTAACTTCAAACTCAAGAGGTCTACGCCTTTTGTCAGCATAACTCTTTTGTCGGTCACGTGCAGCTTGCATGCGATCCCTAATCTTAAAAATCTTTTCTGTAGTCTCGTGAATAATCTTTGGTCCGGTGAGTTGTGCCTCTACAACTTCAGCCCAAAAAACAGGCGAACGACACTTCCTACCGTAAAGTGCTTTAAACGGTGCAACTTTAATGCTCGTATGATAACTGTTGTTGTACGAAAATTCTACTAATGGCAGATGTCTATCCCAACCATTCTCGAAGTTAATCACGCAAGCTCTTAGTATGTCCTCTAATGTTTGAATGGTCCTCTCACTCTAACCATCAGTCTGAGGATGATAAGCAGTGCTTAGGTTCAACTGCGTACCCAATGCTTGATGCAAAGATTCCCAAACTCTCGAAGTGAAATGGCTATCACGATCAGAGTTGATTGACACTGGTATACCATGTCTTGCTACTATTTCCTTCATGTATAGCCTCGTCAATTTTTCTGTCGAATCCATCTCCTTAATTGGCAAAAAGTGAGCAGACTTGGTAAGACAATCAACAATGACCCAAATAAAATCGAATCTTGCTACCGTTTTGGGTAGCTTGGTGATGAAATCCGTTGTTATCTTCTCCCATTTCCATTCTGGTATATCGGGTTGGACCAATAAACCAGAGGGCCTCTGATGTTCAGCCTTGACCTTGGCACAAGTCAGGTATTTGCTGACATATGTGGCGATGTCAGCCTTCATGTTTGGCCACCAATATAACATCTTCATGTCATGGTACATCTTGTCGGATCCTGGATGAATAGAATACTTTGACTTATGCGACTCGTGCATAATCAAAGTTCTTGTGTCACCGTAGCATGGTAGCCAACTTTTATTATCCAAACATAATGTTCCATCAGCGCGGGCTTCTAACCTCTTTAGCATACCACCAATATCTTCTGCTTTAATGTTTTCAACCTTAACAGCTTCCTTTTGCGCCTCAAGGATTCCTGATGGAAGGTCTAAGCCAATTGTCATAACCAGAGCTTTTACTCGTAGCGGTTTGACCCTTTTCTTCTGACTCAAAGCATCTGCTACAATATTTGCTTTCCTCAGGTGGTAACGAATTTCGTAATCATAATCACTTAGGAGCTCTACCCATCGGTGTTGCCTCATATTGAGTTCTTTTTGGTTTAAGATATGTTGTAGGCTCTTATTATCAGTGAACACCACACATTTTATGCCATATAAATAGTGTCTCCAGATCTTCAGGGCGAACACTACCGCTCCTAATTCCAGATCATGAGTGGTGTAGTTCTTCTCGTGGATCTTTAGTTGTCTAGAAGCGTATGCAATAACCTTCAACCTTTGCATTAGTATCGCACCTAACCCTTTTATGGATGCATCACAGTACACCACAAAGTCATCACTGCCTTCCGGTAGTGCTAAAATAGGTGCAGCACATAGTTTTTGTTTCAGCAATTGAAAACTCGTCTCTTGCTCTTCACCCCAATCAAACTTTCTATCCTTCTGCATTAGTTCCGTCATAGGTTTAGCTATTTTGGAGAATCTTTTAATGAATCTCCTATAGTAACCTGCAAGACCTAAGAACTGGCGAATCTCCGAAGGAGTAGTTGGAGATGCCCAATTCTTAACAGCCTCAATCTTAGTTGGGTCTACGTGAATACCACTGCTATCGATCACGTGTCCAAGGAACTTCACCGTATGGATCCAAAATTCGCACTTGGAAAATTTGGCATACAGTTCTTCCTTCTTCAACAACTCTAGAATAGTCTTCAGGTGTTCTTCGTGTTCTTTCTCGTCACGGGAGTATATGAGAATATCGTCAATGAACACAATCACAAACTTGTCCAAGTATGGTTTGCACACACGGTTCATGAGGTCCATGAATACCGCAGGTGCGTTGGTCAACCCAAAAGGCATAACTTGGAACTCATAGTGTCCGTATCGTGTTCTGAAAGCAGTCTTGGGAATATCTTCTTCTCTAACCCTTAACTGATGATAACCTGACCTTAAGTTAATTTTCAAGTAGATGCTGGATCCTTGCAACTGATCGAATAAGTCATCGATCCTTGGTAAGGGATAACAATTTTTCACTGTAAGTTTGTTCAACTCACGATAATCGATACACATTCGGAAAGATCCATCTTTCTTTTTTACAAACAAGATCGGTGCTCCCCACGGAGAAGAACTTGGTCTTATAAAACCTTTGACATAAAGTTCTTTTAGTTGTTCGGTAGCTCTTTTCATCTCTACATGTGCAAGAGATATGGTGGCGTCAATAGGTGCAGCTCCGGTTTATTAACACGATATGAAATTCTACTTGGACGTGTCGGGGGTAATCTGGCAAATCTTCAGGAAATATTACGGAAGTCTTGACAAACGGTACTCTTCAATTCACCTCTCTGAAATTTTGGTTTTCTCTTCCTTCATCATTTTAATCAAGAACACTTGACATCCTTGGTCGATGTACTTCTGTGTCCTGATGCTCGAGATGACTTCTAATCTCGATTCACTTTTAATTCCGCTTCTTTCGCCTTGTATGATTCGCAAATATCGTTTCTGTCGGAACACGAATGTATTCTCATACACACAACTTCTGCGCGAAGTTGGCATTAATCCATTCGACGATGACGTCAAAACTTCCTAGTTCCTATAGGGAGTAAGTCTATTTTTAAACAGGTGATGTTGCAAGTTAAGGATAACACCCCTATAAAATAGTATTTAAGGTTGTGAATTTCCGTGGCTAGCTCCACATTATAATTGTATCTAGGGTTGTAGGTAGGGATGTCTATATCTTTAATGAAAGATAAGACACAAAGCTTCTATCCGACCAGTGTCACATAGTACTGCAGCCTTGACATTATTGATCAGGAAGTACCATTCACCCTGTTGTTATCTTTCAACTGCTGCTCTTCAGCAATAGGCTGTATACTCTGCCAGGTGCCCTGCGTCTCCATTGAGTACTGGTTGATGCTTGGTTTTTCCCTTAGGGTTCCCTTGATTCTGTCTTTGATTGTTCTAAGGGTTTTGCGGGTTGCCTCGAATTTGATTTCCACCGCCTTGATTCCATTGTTTGGACACTTGTTTTTGTAATGTCCTTTTTCGCCACATCCGAAACAAGTGACATCACTTCCCTGTCCTCCTTGCTTTGGTCCTCCTTTGGTTTGTGGACAAGGTGGAGCTCTGCAGTCTTTGACCTTATGGTTTGCCTTTCCACAGTTTTAACAAAGCAAAGGGGCATGGTCAGGGTTGTTGGTGTCGTCCACATTTTCCGAAGTAGGTAACATGCAGCATAAGAACCTTGCCGGCTGTACCACCCTTGCTGTCTCTGGGCATTTGTTCGGGTTGAGGTTGCTAGCATTGTTGGTGTTGTTGGAGTTGTGGGTGTAGTGGTTTCCGTTCCATTTCTGTTTGTCGCCCGAGTTTTCTCCTAACTCTTGGACCACTTGGTACATCAAACCTTGAGCCATGTCAATTGCTTCATTCAAGTCTACTGGTTTGGATGATGTTACGTTACCCATTGATGCTCAAAGGTAGACTTCGATGTAAATTCCAAAACCGGCGGCGTTGGGTACCATTTCAGGGCATAAGAGGATGAGTTCTTAGAAACGTTGATTATAGGCAGTAAGGTTTGTACCCTTCACTTTTTAATTTCCACAACTCATTTTCCATTTGCTTGATTTCATTCCTAGGGTAGTACTTCCGAATGAACATAGCCTTGAAGTCGCTCCAAGGTGTGGCATGAGCGGTATCGAGGTAACTAGAATGAACATTACAGTTCCACCAAGTTAAAGCACCATCTAGCAGTGTGCTAGAAGCAAATTTGACTCGGTCACCTTCTGAAACGTTGCTAATCCCAAATTGAGATTCTAGTTTCTTAAACCATTGGGTTAAGCCTACAGCACCTTCTGTACCACAGAAGTTTTCATGCATAATTGTACGGAATTCCTTGTAGTTGTATGTCTTGTTCTGGGAAGAGTTAGATCCTAGGTTGTTCTCTTCTTGAGTGCTTGTAGCATGAGTCACAGCGGAAGCTGCGAGTGCTTCAGCCACTCTTATAACAATGAGCTGGTTGAGCATCTGAGTGTCAATGCCACTGTTGATAATCCACATTGTTTTGGTTGGTCGAACGGTTAACTGGAGGGTTTGGGTGACAGTTGGGCGTCGGCCGGGTGATTTCTATAAGAGGGGACAATGAAAATAACGTTTATCACATGCATGAAAGTTATTTGCGTAAGGTATTCAGGTTACTGCCCAAAAGGGCATTGTCTTTTAAAATCGATACTGTTATTATTCGCAAAAAGATGTTTATTTCAAAGAGTACGGGGATACAAGAGTTCACTAGCCGTGACAAACCCATAGCTGTGGATATACAAAAGACGAAATAAAACTAGTTGTGGTTATGGTAGATTTGCTGGACCACTTCTCGAGTGCTCCTTTCCTCTTCTGTCGTGCTTCCTCCTGAGCATTGCTAGCACGATCCTCCGCATCCTGACACAATTGTCTAAGTTGAGTAATCAATTTGTCCACCGATAGTGCCTCCAATGAACTTTCCTCAACTCGGGGCTTCACATCCCACAATGTCATGAATGCTTCTAACTCCTCTAAACAGAAATTTGGGTAACGGTCCATGTCCTCGAGAATGGTATACAACTGTCCTCTAAGGCACGTTGATGAATCACGGTCAAGGCTGTTCAGTACAGGCATGGAATTTCTGACCAGTTCCTGTTAAAGCTTCTTCTCTTTGGGTGGGGTCCGTTTCAGAATCATCGTTGGTAAGCGCCATCGTGCATGGGATGAAGTTGAGGGTGGTGAGTAAGGAGGGTCAAGATTGGCTAAACATCAAGGTTATATTGAGAATTCTGCATGTTCAGCAAGATTTGCTCAATAGGTGGAATTAGTTTACGAGCGAGTCGTCTGATAGTTAGGGGAAATGGTGATACAGATGGGCCAAAATATAGTAATCCATAGTAGTAGGACGTCGCTTGTGATGGGGGGGGGGGGGGGGGGGGGGGGGGGGGGGGGGGGGGGGGGGGGGGGGGGGGGTTTTTGGGGGGGGGGGGGGGGGGGGGGTTTGGTTACACCTGAGGAAGTGTGTCAGGGAGTCTGGGAGGTACCAGTGTAGTGTTATCGGTGTGTCTCAATTCATCCGAGTTCGACATGTCGCTGAGACAAGAAAATATGAAATAAGGATATAGATATATTTCAAAATACGCGTAGTTAAGCCTGTTTAATGCACATGTAACCCATATTAAGTATATGTATATGTTTAATACCTTGTAACCATATTAAGTATATGTATCTCAATATGTTCTACTTAACATGTATCCTATTTTAATATATATTGTACTCATTGATTGTTGATTCCTATGTTACCCCATATTGAGAACCAAACTATGACGGATATTAGAGCATATAAGCAGTTAAGCCGATAAGTTAGTTATAGTCTAGTGCTAACTTAAGCAACTAGTTCTCGATAGCTCAGGGTTGATACAATCTGTCACACCCCAAAAAATACAGAGTATAATGGCAACCGAGGGAGTGTGACTTCATGATTATCATACTTCTAAGCAATACAGAATGACCTCTATATGAGACGTTTTAAGAAAACGGGTCACTTGAATTAGGAAATAATAAATTATTTAAACATTCAGCGGAAGCATAAAATAGACAATACAACATTGTTTTAAATAGTACAAGTGATCTTCAGTACGGGAAATGATGCAATGCAGAGGACTTCATTATAGCATCTTCGTTCTTAATACCTGAGGGAAAAACATTGCTAAAATGTCAACATAAAGTTGGTGAGTTCATAGGTTTGTTTAAGCAGAAAAATGTAGTGTTTGTGAATCACAAGATTTCATCCACATATGACAATATAACAAATACAAAGTCATATAAATTGCATTACTAATGTCTTAGCTCATGACACTGAAGCATTAACATATACCAACAATAAATGAATGCCTTGAGGTGTCCTAACCTGGGACACCGTAGTCTGACTCAAATGAACTGTGTTTGCTTGATAATGTTTAGTCAAGTCAAACAGGGATTGTAAATCCCGATAGATCTATCATAACATTTCGTGTAAAAGATTGATCGTTCATGATAATTCGGGCAAAATAGCAACTTGGGTCAAATCGGACTTAGACCAAATCAGTAAATGAGTAATTGTACTTGTATTTCACTAGTTTAAAATAAGCAATTTTTCTCACCCCAAATAGGATGATTTAGAATAGTAGAGTGGGGGCTCTGAAAAACTACACTTGTTGGTTAATTCGTTGAGATTGGTAATGGATCAAGGGCACTTCAATAATGGACCCAGTCAAACTCTATAATTACAATAAATCTGAGTATTCATTCTAAGACTTAATATATAAGATGATTTATGCAAATGGTCAAAAGGCTTGGGCATTTATGAATTAACGTTTTATGTTTTCAAAGTGTTGATTAAACCGTTGGTTCTAGTGACGACTTTACGATTATAAGTATCTATACAGAATCTGTTAATATTATTATGCGTCACACTTATATTTACAAGTATGTGTGATTTATATCTAAGAAATGTAAACATTATTTGTAACTTACTAGGTTTATATTTATCACGTTTATTTATTTACATCAAAGTCGTTAATTTATTTGTGTAATTATCAGGTTTATACATTACGACTCGCTCAACTCGTTTAAAATTCTTATCGAAAAATATATTTTTAATCCCTTGACTTTTTTCCTAGTGATAATCTATATATAAAATTATGTAACTCTTATGTTTTTATACTCTTTTTATTATTATAACTTTCCATGTTTAAATCACGAATAAGTTTTAAAATATTTTTAACGTTAAAATAAGTTTATAAACCGCGTTAAATTTGTTTACTTTTATAACATGACTATGCGATTTGAACAGTAATTCATAAGAAAAAATGTTATTTAGACTTTCGTTTTTACAAAATAATCCTTTGGCCGGTTAGGAGATATCGTACGTAAGAGAAAATACTCCAACTGCCTTGGACTATGATTGTTTTCTTTTTCTGTTTCCTTGACTTTGAGCACACAAGCAGCAGCCCAAAACCATGTTGTGGTTCATTCGACCCTATTGTGTTTCTTGTCTTCGACTATTACATGTATTTAAAAATACCCACATGTGTTATCTTTATAATATATAGACTCTCATGACCCATTCTTGTTCTTTTTCTTTTCTATTTTGGTCGAACACAGCAGACCTGCAACCACTATTGTGGTCTTTGTCTTCCACTCACGCACCCTTAATAATACATACATATATATAGGTTTTCTTCTAGGTTCCCTATATAGATTATCACATGTATATATGTGTATATGGAGTACACGGTTTACATCTTTTCTTGTTTCCCTTTTGTTGTCCATCAGACACACAACAGTGAGTGCAATACTCACTGTCTTCTTTCTTCATTCTTGCTTAGCCTAACGAGCAACCACGCACAATGTATAAATTTTATTGTACTTTGAATATTATTACGACTTGTGTGTTTAGCAACGGGATGGTTAGATTTCGAGACACCAAGCGACTTGTGTCATGCAGAAACGAAGCTGCAACAGCAGGTATCAATTGCCATTAGTCGCTTGCTAGCATGCGATATAAGTGGGGTTTTGGTTCGAAACAACATGCATTGTGTGCTCGTTCCTATGGCGTCATTGACGCACCCACAGCGAGTAAAACTTGGTCGTGGTTTGTCTTGGGTCTTGTGGCCAAACCCATGCTATACGTCGAGGGTTTCATATGAGGTTTTCCTCATATTGCATGCGAAAAGCCCTAGGGTTTGTTAACCCTACACGAGCCCCAATCATGAAGTCGCGGCATGTTTAAAGTCCTTACAAGTTTTCTTGGTTCGTTACTAGTCTTCTACGCGGAAGGTGTTAATGAGATTCTCCTGGTTTCGTTGTTTATTATTATGTATAATATGGCATTTTACAAGGTTTATTGCAGGTGGTTATTTCATGCATATCAGCTTGTTATTTTTGTGTGTGTGCAGACCCTAGTGGTTTGCTATTTGTTTTTAATACATACATCGTTTCCAAGTTCACTATACGTTGGTAGGTTAGGAGATGTCACGACTACCCTTTGCATGCGTACATATGTACTAGTCACACATGGGTTTTACGTCGCGTTTTAGTCAACCAGGGTTGAGGCTTTAGCCGAGACTAAGCGTGTTTTGGTTTAGGTCGAGTGTTATGTTACAAGAAAATGATATAGATGATAAATATGATAAATGTTAGGCTACAAGGACGACTTACAAAAGTCTGAGTATTGCTAAATGGGTTGAGGCGTGACGATGACGAGAAGCTCGAACCAATCCCTTGGTTAATACTACCCGAACCCTACGTTCACTGGCTCTTGAAAGCTTACTCCTACTGACTTGTGTGATCTTTGTTTTCAAGTTTTAGTGTGATGGAATAGCTCGTGCATGATGCCTATTTATACTACAAGGTGACTATTCTCTCTCTGGGATCACGCATATGAATGATATAATTCATATATATTGTTATTGTATGTTACTATTTGTGATGATCACCCTTTCTATAATTGTATTAAGGAATAGTACTATTTGTGGAATTGAGATTGAATGAAACTTGGAACTAAGACATCAGTGAATAATCTCAAATAGTTGTAGGGGACATTGTATGCAAATGAAATGTGGTGCTAGTTCATCATTTTGAATTTCACTGATTGACTTTTAAGATTGTATTTGCACTTTGAGTGTTTTTTTTTGTTTTTTGGAAACGAACGTCAAGTCGTATTGTTTGTTTAGTAAAGTATATATATTGGCCTATTCATATTTTTATTTATTGTAGTATGAACGGGTTCACAAAGTAATATAGTCGTGCGATTTTGTTTCGTGTAGTGCAAAAATCAAATATGATTTTTATCGTTACGCGATCTCTAAAGTACCCCTTTTTGTTCCATAAATAAAATGACGATTTATGCGCGTTATTATAACTCTTGACTAGCACAAAATATTGTATGTCGCTTGAAGGATAACTTTTATTGGGAAAATAACGATACTTTTGAAATAGCTTGCGATACATACTTTACATAACGGAACAAAAGTTCTACATTTTTCCGAGGTGTCACATTTTGATTACTTGAAAATATTCACAAATGAAAGCGATAACTTCACGAGGAAGGGTCTTCAAACACTAATCTTCGAACGAAACACGATAATCGTAGCACACCTCCCCGGCAGCGGCGCCAAAAATTGGTTTCAAACTCAATATATATATTATATAATATAAATTTATATAAGGATAATATCAATTATAGTAAGAGAAGTAAGTATTCCAAGAGGGTTTTAAAAGATTATTTTTGACCAAAGTAAAAATCCAAAAAAACCTTCCCGGGTCGTTTCCCGATGTGGCGTGAAATGTGCATCGTGATCATGTTTCGTGATTTTTTTCAAGTGATTTGAATGATCAAATGTATGATTTGGGATTCTATTTCTACAATTAAAAAATGCAAAAAACAAGTTAAAAGCAAGCTAAAAACGAAAGCAATTAAAGTTAAAACACGAAAACGGATAACAGGATCTAAAACAGAGCTTTAAAAAATAAAATCTCAAAATTGACCTACAAAAGCAAATTTAATTTTTAAATGTCCTAAATGATTAAAAATATTTTTAGAAAAAAAATTTATATTTTTTTGACTTTTATTTTATTTATTATGAATTAAAAACAGTTTTAATCTAAATTAAATATTAAAAATATTAAACTAATTATGAAAAATCTAAAAAAATCACGACAAGTACTTTGAGGTAAGCTAATCCTAAGAAAAATAAAATGGGGTGAACAGCTTATGGGAATAAGCACTTAATAAGCAAAAAGGGTTGAATGCTTAAATGGCCAAAAAGGGGTTAAATAATAAATGTTGCAAAGTCTAAACGAAAAAGTCCCAAGGGCGAGTGGTAGCAGAGTGTGGTGTTAAAACTGGGTTGAGGTTGGTTGAGGTTAAGGGTTCGAGCCTAGCTCACCCTTGACTTCCCAATATCCCTAGTTTTTTTTTTTTTTGAAATGTACTTTTTGGAAAAGCTTTATACAACTAAAATAAGAACTTTTTGTAAAATGACTTTTTCTGAAACTCAAAAATAAGCTAGAATAAGCCCAAAGAGAGTGACAGTTTTAAAATGATAATAAGCTAAGACTTGTTCGGACTGAAAAGACTCATTAAGCATTTTTAAAACTAAATAAGCTGAGAACAAGCTAGACCTTAACATAAAAAGCATAAAGGATTACAAAATAAGCACACAATAAGCTTGAAATAAGCTCTTAATAGCTCAGCAGTACTAACTTTGAGTTGTTGTAGCTTTAGTTTAAGCCTGTAGCTTTTTCAAATCAATAAGCAAATAAAAATTTAAAATTAAGCTAAACACAAGCCTGACTTTAGACTAATAAGATTTTAGACTAGAAATAAGCTAAACTAAATAAGCTAAAAAGACTACACAAGACTACTAAACAGTTGACACAAAAAGGGGTTTAAAAGGGCATTTTACCACAACTTTAAGCTTGCTTAAGACCAACTAAGCTAAAAGCAAAATAGGTTAATAAACCTAAAACACATTAAGTCTAATACTAAAAGAACACAAATAAGCTGATATTAAGCACAAAGGAAAAGAAATAAGCTAGAAAAACATTTAGGCAAAAGGTCTGTTTATGTGATCAACATCAAGTATATACTGAACTTTGTTTTGGAAATGCTAGTTTTAAGCCTTAAATTTAAGTAGAAAAAGTTGTTTTAAGCCTCAAAAAGCAAAAACATAAAAGCTTGATACTAAAGTGCTTATATTATCAAGATCGGAACTTAAAACAAGCTTAAAATCTAACTCAAAATTGCAATTGAAAACAGCCTTTTGGACTTTGAAAATGAAGAACATTTAGACAGATCTTTGCCTCAAACTAACAAGACAATTTAACACTTATATCAAACTTATTATACTGCATACTTAACAACAAACCAAGCTGAAATAATGACACAAATGGAACCTAAATAAATCTATCAAATAGCTGTTTGATTCTTAAAATGTAGACAGACCTGAGATTTAGATTATGTTCTACCACAAAAACTGAACATTAGTATTGTAAAAACATTTGAAAAAATAGTTTTTAGGACTATATTACTGGCTTATTAAAACTGTTTGAGTGCCCAAAGGACAGCTTGAAACACAATTTGATTCCATTTTGAATTTATCCCAAACACTCCTTTAAAATCTTAGATTCCAACCTTAAAAAGCTAAAACAGAACCCAAAAAGCTAATATTGATGAAAACATATGAAGCTTCAAGTATTTTAAGCACAAATTAGCAAAACTTTACCACAAATAAGCTAGAAACAATAAGCTGGAACAATAAGCTATAATATAGCATTTAAGGCAGTTTTAATGAAAAGCTTAGTCAAATGATATCTAATTACAAAGCAAACAATAATAAGCAATGATAAACTATTTTAAGCAGGATTAAGCAACAAATAAGCAGTAAATAAGCACTATAATAAGCTAAAACAGAAAATAAGCTGAAAATGGTAAATGAAATAGTACCTTTGTTCCAACTAAACAGGAACTTAACTGCTCATTTAGAGCTTAAATCTACAAGCTCTAGCTTGTTTTCACAAGCTAGCAAGGTCTATAAGCCCTTCCCAAACTAGCTTATCATCCAAAAGCTCAACTGTGGTAGTTTTTGAGTGATTTTGATATGAAAGCTTAAATAAGCTTTTGAAAAAGCTTATCTAAAATACACAGGAATATAAGAGAGCTTATATGAGCTTGTTTAAATTGAATTTTAAGATAACAAATTAGCTTTTAACAAAATTGAAAGATGATTAAACTTAAAACAAAATTTTCATTAAAACTTCTTAAAAGAGTACATTGCTTGGAAAATAAAAGTACAATAAGTTAAATAAGCTGAAAATTAAAGCTACGCTACTCCTAAACTAAATTACACTAGATGCCTACTGTGTGAAAACACACACACTTATATAGCCGTTTGAGCCCTTGTAGGTGAGTTTCTTGTATGAGTGAGCTCGAAGTCTTCATCATATCCATCCATTTATCTTGTTCTCCAAGTTCTATGATCTAAGCCCTTGATTTTGGTCCTTGTCTCATCAACTTATCAAAAATTAAGGGATTGCCAAGGTGGATTTGTTGGTTTGTGAAGTGGGGTTGAATAATGAGAGTGATAGGTTTGTTTTGGGGTGCAGGGGTCGAGGAAAGTGACAAGGGAATAGTATCAATGGCAGGAAAAAGGGTATTGGGTACTATTTGGTTTAGTTTTGTGACGGGGTTAAGGAAAAAGGACCAAGGGTGAAGAGGTTTATGCATTGTAAGGGCTAACCTTGTTAGTCCTTAAGGACTAGCAATGTTAGTCCTTAAGGACTAACGATGTAAAGGGTAATTGGGTTAGGGTTAACAAAGTTAAGTGTTTTGGTTAAATGGTTTTGGGCTTTGGTTTGGGCCGGTTTATATTTAAAAGGGATTTGGGACACAAAATGGATTTAGGGCTTTTTATTTGAATATGTAAACATATTGGGCTGACCCGGCCCATTAAGTGGGGTATGGGTTGTCCCAATAAGATTTCTTCGGTTTTGGCTTCGTCTTTGACTTGTACTTTGACTTTTTACGCTCTTTCCATTCTCGTGCTCGGTTTTGTCGATTTTAGCTTCATTTTTGTCCTTTAGTGAATATCCGTTACCTACACAATCATAAATCACAAAACACACAAATACAATGCATTTTTGGTATATTTTGGTCATTTTAGGCTTGTTTTTTATAGGTAAATGGTATGTGTAATTAAGCACATACCAGGTACGTTTACTTTATTTGACTCTGGTGCCGATTATAGTTTTATTTCCACTACTTTCATACCTCTGTTAGGCTTAGAGCATAGCGATTTAGGTTTCAGATATAAGATTGAGATAGCTAGCGGGCAGCTAGTAGAGATTGAAAAAGTTATTAAGGGTTGCAAACTAGAGATCGAGGGTCATGTCTTTGATATCGATTTAATACCTTTTGGACAAGGGAGTTTTGATGTGATTATAGGAATGTACTGGTCGTCTAATTATAAGGCAGAAATAGTTTGTCATGAGAAGGTAGTGAGGATACCACTACCGGATGGCAAGGTGCTTAGAGTATTAGGAGAGAGATCGGAAGAGAAAGCGAGACTTTTAATGAGTGCTAAGGCTAGTGATAAGAAACAAGAAGAGATTGTCGTGGTTAGATATTTTCCTGGGGTATTTCCAGATGATCTAACTAGATTACCGCCTATTCGGGGAATTGAGTTTCGGATTGAGTTAATCCCTGGAGCAATGCCAGTAGCAAAGTCTCCTTATCGTTTGACACCTTCTGAATTGGAGGAGTTGTCGGGACAACTCAAGGAACTCCAAGACAAAGATTTCATTCGACCAAGCTCATTCCTTGGGGAGAGCTGGTTTCTGATATGAATAATATGCTGGTTTTTTACAAGGATGTACATGATTATAGGAATTAAACAAGTTGACGTTAAGAACGTTATCCATTCTAGAATTGAGATTATTTGACCAATGCCAAGGGTCGCGTTTTTTCTCGAAGATAGATCTTAGGTTGGATACCATTAGCTGAGAGTGATGAAGGATTGACATTCCAAAGGACTGCGTTTAGAACACGTTATAGACATTTTCGAGTTCACTCGTAATGCCTTTGGTCTGACTAATGCTACATCACTATTTATGGGATTTGATGAATAGAGGTTTGTAGGCCTTATCATAATTGATAAGTTTGCCCTGATAGATTTTATAGACGATTCTTAATCTAATCTAAAGACTCAAGAAGGAGCATGTAGAAACTTAAGGTAGTTTGAATGCTCATAAAGCGAGAAATGTTATGACTAAAGTTTTCTAAGTGTGATTCTGGATAAGAGAAGTGAGTTTTTTGGGCATGTGATACATGGTAATGGGATTATGTAGGACCATAGTAAGAATAAAGCTGTTAAGGAAATAGGAAAGCCCCCTAGAACTCTGACTGGTTCGTTCGTTCTTATGATTGGTTGGGTACTTACCGGTCGGTTCAGTGAGGAACTTTTCTAAGATATGCTAGTCTTTTCACTCTCTTGACTCGGAAGAGTAAGACTGCGATTGGGGTGAGGAAAGGAATTGGCATTTCAGATTGAGGATAAGTTGTGTAATGCGGGCATATTCTAGCTCTCCCCGATGGTACCGGAAGCTTTGTGTATATTATGATGCGTTGGGATAGGACTGTGTATATTAATGCAAAGAGGTAAAGTGATAGCCTATGCGTCTAAGCAGTTAAAAATTCATGAGAAGAATTATACTACCCATGATTTAGAGTTGGGTGCGGTCGTGTTTGCACTTAAGATCTGGAGACATTATCTGTATGGGACAAAGAGTGTATCTATACGCTCATAAGAGTCTCTAGCATATTATAGTCAGAATAGTTGAATATGCGATTAGGTCGTTGGATAGAGTTGTTTAGTGATTAGACTAAGAAATTCGTACCATTTTGTTCATTATATCTTAATAGAATACAATCCTATACAATAACTAAGGCGAAAGTGGTGGTGATGCCTAAGAAGGAGGAAAGAGTAAAGCCTAAGAGAGTTAGAGCTATGAATATGACCTTCGTCAAGTAACAAGGCTAGGCTACTGAGGCTCAGAAGGAGGTTATATATGAGATTGAGATAGCAGAAAGGTACACGATGAGATGATAGAACAGAGAAGTGATGGAACCATGTACTACCTAGATCGAATATGGGTACCTTTGAAGGGTGAGGTGAAAACCATGATAATGGATGAAGCCCATAAGTCGATTTGAGAGATAGGTATTGGTGGCCTAAAATAAAAAAGAATATAGCTGAGTATATTAGTAAGTGTTTGACTTATTTGAAGGTTAAGGCTGAGCATCAAAGGCCACCTGGCTTGCTCCAGCAACCTGAGATTCCTGTATGGAAATAGGAAGGGATAGCTATGTATTTTATGACTAAGTTTCCTAAGACTAGTAGTGGGTATGACACAATCTAGGTCATTATAGACCGATTGACTAAGTCTGCTCATAATCTACCTATGCGTAAGGATTATAAGATGGAAAGGTTGGCTAGATTATATTTGAATGAGATAGTTTCTAAACATGGTGTGCCGATCTCGATTATATTTTGATCGTGATAGTCTTTACATCAGTAAATGGTGGGTCCTTCTATACTTCGCATACACAGATAGAGAGTTGGCACATGTTTATCCCTTGAGTACGGCTTATAAACCCTCCCAGATCGATGGCAAAATGTGAGCGTACTACGGCTGACACGGCAAGACCATGCTTAGGAGCGTGCGTCTTGGACTTCGAGGAAGTTGGGGATGTTTATTTTTATTGTTGAGTTTTCGTAAAAACAATAGTTATCATGCTCTGCGTATAGTTAGTGTGAGTTTCTTATTTGTGCTCCATGTGAGGCCTTTGTTATGGTAGAAAGTGTCGTTCGCCAAGTGATGTGGGCTGATGGTTGGAGCAGGTTAGTTGATAGGCACAGGGTTAGTTCCTGCACATCTCGACAATTCAACTTCAACAACAACCTTCCCTTTATCCAACACCACCACATCCACAACAACCCCACCAACACCACACACACCACCCACACCCAACCCCCCTCCCCCCCACCCCACACCCCCCCCCCTAACTAACAACGATCTGCCACGTTCATCCAAAACCCCTATACAAAGCCCCTTACACCCCCATTTAGACCATCCTTTCATCCAAATTGAACCACCTAACAGGAGCAAAAGTTCGATCCAGACCCAACCAACAACTCCGAGCTTTCTCCTCTTATTCAGCAAACTATTTGGCGATCCCTCGGCAGTTACGAATATACTATAATCAGCAATGCACAAAAGACTACACAGCACTAACATTAACTCTCCAACACATCTCCACCTCAGCCCAAATAATTGTAAGTGACACGACACTTTCTACCATACAATGCTCCCATGGGAGCACATCTCACATAGATGTAACTATCTGTTTGATGGTACTTGAACAATCACACCAATAAAAGATCTAAAAATCCATTCTTCGTCCGACCACGCGTCCGCAACCTATTACAACCCCTAATCCACTACCCTCACACATCCACCTCTCATTCAAATTCCCAATCACCCAACCCACTCACCCACCCCCCCCCCCCCCCCCCCCCCCCCCCCACGAAAACCCCCCTCCTAGTTGTGAAGATGTGCTCCATTTGATGGCATTGTATGGTAGAACAGTGGCTCGTTCGCCAATATGTGGGCTGAGGTTGGAGAGGTTTGTTGATCGGACTGTGGGTTAGTGCACGGACTACTGAGAAGATCTTGCAGATTTAGGAAATACTTAGGCTTGCGAGTGTATCGCCAGAAAAGTTATGCTGATAAGAGGAGGAAACCTTTAGAGTTTAGTGTAGGTGACTATGTCTTGCTCAAAGTGTCACCTTGGAAGTTTCTCTATTTGATTAAGATAGTTGTTATTTGTATTATATTTTTTTTGTGGTTACGCTTTGGGAAGAAAGGGGGAGTTAGCACCTGGATTTGTTGGACCTTTTCAAGATTATTGAAAAGGCAGCCTGGTGGCCTATCGGTTAGATTTGTCTGAGGATTTGATGGTTGTTCCATGACACGTTTCATTGTGTTCAAACTTAGAATGTGTTTGGCTGAATCCCAAACTGCTCTGCAAGTGCTTTGGTGAGATTCGAGTTGATGATTAAGTTGCATTTTGTCTCGAAGGCATGTGGATGGAATTTTCGAAAGAAAAGAGATTTTAAGAAGTTGTAAAGTAGTAAGATTTCCATCGTCAAAGTTCCGGTGGAATTCGAACCGTGGCTGAATTCACGTGGATTGTGATGAATCGATGAAATTGAAGTGCCGCATATTGTTTAGTGATGTTAGTAGTTGAATTTCGGAGAGATAGGATGTTATGTTGTTCTTTGTTCGACGATTGTTGTGTGGGGAAGTATGAGAATCTACACAATGAGGTGGTTTGTAGTTCGTGATGGAATAGTGGATATGATTTTTGATTTTGGGGGAAAAGGTACACTGAGTGGCGGGATATACGATGAAAATTTTTGAGGAGAAAAAGGATACATCTGTGGGCGGGAATAGATTAGCCACATACATAAATTATTTCATGTGACCATCATATTGTTTTGGTCCCATTGTTCAATTAGTGTGACATATATTGTCACATACTGTATATATATAGTGTGACTAATGTTTCCAAACCTTATTTGTATTGCACACGTTCCAAATTATAGTGACTAAATAATCAATAATAAAATTATCAGTTAAGTTCTAGTCAAGTAAATATTCAAATGTGTGATCAATGGGAATGTCTGAAATGGTCACACAAAATGAGTTCAAGTGTGGCCGTTTATTTTATCCTAGTACATTTAGTCACAAAAATATCTGACTGTGTGGCCGTTCAAAAAACAACATGTGTGACCAAATCCACTTTTTGTACTAGTGTATATACAGAGCACTTAAAATTTTGATTGGAATCGCTGATAAATATTGATTCTTTATCTTGAAGAAATCTTATGAGTGAAAGAAAGATCAAGAATTATCCAAATTAAGGACACCTATAAGCGAAATATTTGGCAGAAGCAGTACTAAATTTAGCCTAACAGTATTAAATAATGCCTAGCAGTACTAAGTTTTAGACTAACAGTTTTAAATAATGCCTAGCAGTACTAAGTAATGTCTAGCAGTATTAACTTTTGAGGTACCAGTTTTAACCCTAAAGTCATTCCAAAAAGCATTTTCTTTTACAAGCTCTATTTCTGTTTTTATTCTCACTTTTTCTCACTGAATCACTCTATCTATTTTTGTATTACACATCTCTCTTTCTGTTTTTGAACTCAATATATCTCTCAATTCCTTTTCTCACCAATACACTCTATTTGTTTTTATATCACAAATCAGAGGATCTTTCAGACAGTTTGGGTACAAAATTCCTCAATTCTTTAGTTTCATGCTGCTCCTCCCCACTTCCAAGTGTGTAACTCTTGAGAGAGGTGGTTCATTAGACTGTTTAATATGCAGCCTCAAACTTATTGTGAGCATCTTCTGCACCCCAAATATTGTATCTTGCACTTGGGCCACTACTAAATCCAGTTCCCTGAGGGAAAAAGACTCATTAAGTGTTGCCATGGATTAGGTCTATTTATGTACCATGTACTGCTCTCCCTTCTAAGTAGAAGTAGTAGTGGCAGCCCTTTCCCATTCTGTCTTCCACTCCTTAATGACAGTCTCATCTATGTTACGGGTTACAATAGGTCCACTTAGATTTTGGGGGGGGGGGGGGGGGGGGTAAAAAGGGGGGGGGGGGGGGGGAAAAATTAAAAATATTTTTTTTCCCTTTTTTTCAAGGGGGGTTTTTTTTTTGGGGGGCCTTTTGGCTGTCCTAGGTTTTTGAGTCTTTTGGGTTAAGATAATGATGGAACAGTGATTGGTTCAAGATTAGATATTGAAGTAGTTATAGATGTGTGTTGATTTCATGACCCTTTACCTACTTCTGCTTGTTGTTATGCAGCATTTCCATTTCATTACAAGCATCCTTTATGTATAATAAGCTTTTAGTCATACACAAAATAAACTCCCTCAATCAATACTTTAGTGGTTACGCTATTCTAATAACTTGCAATCAGATATGAAATCTGTAACATCAAATGCCTCTGTGAGTAATCAAAACATTTAATGACAGTGTGAATCTTGTTCCTTGATTATTCTCCTCTCGTATGTATCCCTGATGTGTGATGTCTAATCTCAGTTTGCTTAGTCTCTTGAGTAAAACCTGTTGGATCTATTAACAATGCATTGGTGCTGTTCATTGTCAAAGGAAAATCTTGGGTATTTATGAATTAATTGTATCCATAATCCAGCATTTCATTTTGAATCCATAACACCTGTCCATAGCAACTAGATGCAGCTATATATTCTGCTTCAGTAGTAGAGTTGGCAACTATAGTTTGCTTCTTACATTGCCATGAGATCAATCTCCTCCCAAGAAAATGTGACCACCTATATGTGGAGTTCTATTAAACTTCACCAGCTTAGTCATTGTCAGTATAAGCTTCCAAGTCAAAATGGGTGAGTCTTAGGATTCCCAAAGGCCAATTTAGGTTGACCTTTTCTGTTCGAAAGATTTCTCTTCCAAACATGAAGCTGTGAACAACTTTAGGTGGTGACTTGGAAAATCTTGCACACAGCCTAAAACAAAACAATATATAAGGCCTAGAAGTTGTTAGATACTTCAGTGATTCTCAATCATTGATCTATATAGTGAACATCAAATCTTTAGCTTCTGCATCTTTAAGCAATGGCTTGAAGGTGCCATAGGGAGTTACTTTCTGTCTTCACATTGAAAAACTAAAATTTCTTCAAAATTTCATCCACATATTCGTCTTGACTGATGAAAGCCCATCATTTATAGACATCTCTTCTAAATTAGGACATTTAGATCATCAAACAATCCATAGACTATATTCTCATCAACAAACATTATCTTCTAGGCTTGTTAGTATTAACAGTTGAAAACTAAACAGTTTAATTAAATTTTTCTGTTAGTATGTTAACATTTCATCATGCTCTATATAATTTTGGTCTCCTATTGTATTTGCACCTACAATCTTTATTCTTTAGATGGTTTAGCACCCTTCTTTTCCTCTCCCTGATGGTTTGAATCTGCATTAGGAACGTCCTATTGAACTATAAGAGATTGAGGATCTTGATGTCAAAAAAATGGTAGCAGAATGTTATCTTTGCCAGATATTGTCTCCATACTAGCTTTTCTGATCTCACATGCTTTTGTACATCACTACATTTTAAATTGTTCCCTGCAACAACTGGATCATATCATAGATTTTGTTAGTAGCTCATATCAAAAGCAATTAGGGTCCATTCTTGCAATATGAGGTGTATCCTCACCAAAACTTTGACCATGCAAATTCTCGTCAACTATCTAGTTCTATGTGAATACTTGACATGCTTTCCTATTGGTAGAGTATCTATAAGACCTTCATCAGGCTTCTCATTAAACTCATCAAACTTACCTAGGTGATCTATGGTATTAAGGATTGTAACAGGACACCCAAATGGTCTCATGAAGCTTAAGGCAGGTTTTCTACCTAGAAAAAGTTCATAAGGGGTCTTGTTGTGAGGCTTAATTACTAATACCCTATTTTGTACATAACAAGCAGTATTAACTGCTTCAGCCTCAAAAAGTAGTTAGTAGGTAAGTTTTTTAATCAGCAAGCATAGGTTCTTAGTAGTCTTAGTAGTGTTGTATTTTTCCGTTTTGCTACTTATTTTGTTGTGGAGTTCCTACAGCAACACTAAATTCTGTCTTAATACCCTTCATTTCACAAATGTGATTCATGACCCTATTCTTGAATTCAGTCCCATTGTCACATCTAATTACTTTCACCTTAAGATCTATTAGATTTTCTATGCCTGTAATGAATGTTTTAAGGATTTCACTAGTTTCATCCTTAGTGGCTAAAAAAGAAAACCCAAACTTAAACCTATATAGTCATCTGTGACAACTAGGGAGGAATTTTTTTCATTAGGATCTTACAAATGTCAGGCCAAAAAACAAATCATATGCAACATTTGTAAAGGATTGCTAATTGAGCTTACAGTCTTGGTATGTACAACGAGGCTTTATGTTGCTTTCCTTTTTTGACAAGAACAATGTATGATTTTTTTTAGAAATCTTTAAAGGTAACCTTTTTCAAGGTTTCCCCTGACTAGTTTGTCATAGTTTTGAATTTATAATGCCAACGCCTTTCTATAGCCAAACGATTAGATTATTCTAATGTGGCCTTTCAAGAGACAAGTTAGTAGCCTCTGAAGGGACAATATTTTTAAATCAACACTGTAAATGTTATATTTCTAGGAACTCTAAGCAAGAATGAATTTCATCAAGTTGCTTAAGTCAGGAGACAAAACAACACATTCAGTGTGTTTAAAAAGCACACTGTTTTCTTTGCCACACATTATGTGAGACCACTAAAAAGGTTAAAACTTTAAGCTCCTTTAAACAAAGTAAACTCTTTATATCCAATTTACCTGTACTAATTTTACCTTTAACAGTGATTCTACCTCCTTTGGGATCTCCTCCAAATGCAACAAATCCACCATCAATTTCTTCATAATCTAAGAGGTAGGACTTGTTTCCAGTCATGTGCCTGGAGCATCTAATATCAATTACTCATTTTTCTTGTAATTCTAGTTGTGGATTGCCCTGCACAAAAAGTAAGAAAATCAAGCTCTCTTGGGGACCCAAGCCATTACAGACTTGATCTGGGGGGGGGGCCCCTTTTGTTTGGCCATCAACATAGGTCACTATTTTTTCTAAAGATACTTGATGCCACCATTATGTCTGATAGATATGGTCTAAAACCTTTTGCTTTCTGGTCTCATAAAACCCTCAAACATGCTAAGCCTTAAATCATTAGGACCTCTATTTCCCTTATTGTCACTTACTACTGCTTTTGACCCAACAGTAGTAACATTTCTTCTAACAGTATTAACCTTTTCATTTAAATTACTGTTCTTATTTGTTGTAAATTTGTTAAAGGGCCTTCTAACATGTGAATGTGCTTTATTAAAAACATTTGATACTGTCCTTGCACTATTCACTATTGGTCTTAGGTAGGTAGTATTAATTGGTCTGGCAGTATTAACTGATACTGCTGCTTTTGAAGAGTTTTTCCTAGCAGTATTAAGTGTTTATGGGCATATTTCATTAAGACTGCTTTTGGAACAAAATTTTCTTTTGGATTAGGGTGAGTCAATCTTTGAGAATTTTGGTGATTCACCATACTAGCATTGTTCCATACGGGTTTTTCCACCATTTTCTTTATCATATTAAAAATTACAATCTTGATTAAGGTTAAAACTGCCAAACTCATAGCAAGCTTTATTTTTAAATCAAAATTACTTCCTCTTTTTTGAGTCATCCAAATTATTTTCTAGATTTCCTCTGGTTACCTCTTAGGACTTTGAATATTTTCTTATGGTATTTTAGCTTGCTTATTGTTCTCTACTCTTAACAGCCTCCCTAGGTGTTTTCACATGTCTTAGATTTAACAATTCTACTTTAGCACAACTAGTTTTCTTCTGGTTTAGAATTAAACTGTTCATTCTCATCATCATGTTAGATATCTGTCTTCAATAAGTGGTTCACTAAAACAGACTTCGGTTTTGATTTATAGTCTTAACTTCACTAGTGCAACTACAGGAAACTAGTTATTAACTCACTAAAAGATATTCTTCCTCATCAGCAAGAACAATAATTAGTGTTAAGGGGCATGAAGTTCCAGTGTTGTAGGGAGTGGAACTGCCATGATACCCTTCACCTGTTTGTGCCTTGTTCTTTCACTGACTATAAAAAACACTTGACTATCAATCCATGACTTATCATACCCCACCCAGTTCATGAACTTTCACTTACTTGAATCTTTAATTAGTTTTCTAGATTTTTTTGATGAATTTTCAAACTTTTCTAAGGTAAGTTTTATATCACATCTTTTCTTTTCAGCTTTTCATAATTTTTTCTTAGCTCTTGTTAGTGGCTTATCTCCTCAAGTAATATCAAAATTTTAAAATCTTTATGTCCTCTTAAAAAAACGCCTCTTCTTTTTATACCACAATCTAATCTCAGATCAATAGATTCTAGCCTGCTTTATATGCTCTACCATTTTAGTGGAGACTTATTAAAAATCTTTGTCAGATTTATCATAATGTTCTTTGAGAGTTTCATAAGATTTTAAACATGCTTTTTAGAACAAGTAAATACCTCGGGGATCTAAGCTTGAAGAAACTTGTAGAACCTGAAGATGTATATGGCATAAGGCAAAGTTTGTAGGTGTTCTTCAGGCCTGGTACTCAGTCATTACTCAAGTCTATCTTGAGCCACCTAAGCATTTGTCTTTGTTGTTTCAATATCACAGATTACCTTTACAGGTTCTTGTTCCTGTTCTCCTTGGAGCCTTGCATTCCTTTGCAAAATGGCCCCTTTTAGATAGTTAAGCAGTCAACCTTTGATTTGTTCACCTATGGTCTCATAACTTGGCCACTAATCTTCCTTCCAGGCTAGTTATTAGGAATCTTCTGGCTTCAGGTAAGCATAACCATCTAGCACTGTAGATCCATCTCTTCAAGGGTCATCAACATCAATCTGTTGTAAGTCCTATTCATTTAATGTGGATGTTGGAATGGTTTGCAAAGAATGAATATGCTCAGCATCACTCATACTATTAGTATTGGCAGAGTTAGAACCATAAGCTTGATTAGAACTGCCAGAGTTATTGGAAGACACAAAAAGCCACATTTTGTGAATTTTGGTTTAGATTGATGGACCCTTTACTTTAGTTTCATAATTCTTCAGTTGTTGTATAGGTATCCATGCTCTAAGGTGTCTAATCAGGTTTGTTTCTCCAGATCAAGGTATGGGGGGGAGTCTTATTGGATGGTGAGACTTCTTAAAAACTTCAAATTCATATCTTCTTGAGAAATAGTAGTCACCCATAATTTCTAAATGGACTGATAAGCTTTTGAAGCCTATATTTCGTTTCGATCAAGCCCTTCTGAGCTTGATCCATGAAAAAATTCTCATTATGTTGCTTTAGAGTGGTCTTCTGGGTTTTATTTGACTCCTTTTTACCGCCACCTTTTGTATTTGGCTTCATCAGAGTCTTGGCCATTTGTAGGTATTAAAACTTTAGATAATGTTCATTTGGAAGAAGCCATCATATAATTGTTAAACTTTCCCTTTAATCATTCTTACTTGCTAAACTTCTCCTTCTTGCAGTTATAAGAGGATATGTTTGTCAACACCATCAAACATTTCTCTTTGGTGGAGGTGAGTCGCATTTACTTTTACTACCCTAAAGAGCATATAATCTGTGTTATGGAAGTAACTATTTATTACTTTTTTCCAAAGCTCAAATTCTCCTAGATTGAGCATTGGAAGTTTTGCAGCAGCACCATTGGTGAAGATACTGCCTCCATGTTTTCACAAACAACTAGATCTGTAGATTGATTCTTCTTATTCAAAGTTTCTCAACAAACTCTGATACCACTTGCTGATCCCAACTTAAGATCTTGCTTACCTTGTAAAAGGGTTAGTTATTTGAATAGATCAAGACAAACTATGGTAGAAACTTTGTTAATACTAAAGAAGTATCGTGTATCCTCTATTTAATACTTTAGAAGAATATGAATGTAACAGTAAACTGAGTAGTACATGTATAACTGGAAAGCTCTTATATTATATGATATAATACGAGTACTAAGTGTAGTAACTAGGGTTTACAACCTTGAAGTATATATGAAAAACGTATGAATTCTTATATTCTAACCATAACCTAGGTGATCTCATTTTATACACCAAGGATGTCCTTTACAAGATAACTCACAAATCTTCTATAATTCTAAAATAAACCAAACATATATTCTACAATATATAAAGATATTACAGAAAGTCAATACATTATCACGTCTTTATATTTTTTGTAGTTTCAATCTTCTATTGCAGCAGTCTTAAGTCCTTTAGCAGTATTAAGTTAGTACTGACAGTACTAACTTTCTTCTAGCAGTACTAACTAGTTAATACCGTCAGTTGTAACTTGAGCAGTACTAACTCTTGATTGGCATAGTACTAAGTATGAGGACCTTTAATTCCCAACAGGTATCTTTACTCCAAAGGTCTTGCCTTTAATAACATCCTAGGTGATTGCATTTGTAAGCCCAAGTACATAATTTGTTATTGGTACAAGGCTTTTGATAATGAGTGTTTTCGGAGATGCTTGTAGCTTGCCTTTGGTCCCACATGCTTCTACTTTAGCTTTGACCACATTGCTTCTAGTTTAGCTTTAGAAGATGGCCTTTAGATTTGTGTTTGTGCTTTAGCCAACATACTGCTTTAGCTTTTCAATGTCTTTCCAACGAAGGTTTTAAAAAAAAAAACCCCCATCACTCTATTACATCCTGATTTTGAACCCCTAAACCTGCCAATGTCTTGTACTTATCTGAAAATTGTGCGTACCATTGAGCAAAAAACTCTTAGGTGGTTCTGGAGAGTCTAATCTCTTATTAGAAGTGCTGCTTGATAAGTGCTATATGGAGTCTAAGTTGTGGTATGAGCTACTATAATAATTCTCAACAATGAATTTCTACAAAAAGGTAACAACAAAAAGTCTGAGTATGCAAATATCCTAAGGATAGTTGCAAATTCCCATGGGTCAAAGGCTAATGCATATGGGTCAAAGGCTATTGCATATGGGTCTAATTTTATAATCCAAACACCCCTAAACTGCTATGTGTTTAAGCATATAAGGGGATTCAAAAAAGGTTATCATTCTAAGAAACATGAGCAGATAAGCTACACACATGAGCAGTTAAGCTTAAAAAAAAAACAGATATCGAACCAACATTAGCAGATAAGCTAGAAAATAAGCAAAAAAGCAACGAATAAAAAAAAGAAGATAATAAAGTTACTGTTTAGATTCGCCATGTTTAAAATTAGGGTTAATGAAAAAGTGTTAGGGATTACTAAAGCTGAACGATTTTGGTGGGTGGAATGAATTAATATGTGTTATGATCAATGGGTGGAAGAGTTTAAGCGGGTAGCGGGAATGAATTAATGTGTGTTACTGACGCCTTCATTATATTATTCTTTTTCTATGATGTATAGGTTGCTGGCTGAGATGGTAACCCGCTTGGACTCTATCTGGAGGTCGCGGGTTCGTTCGCATGGGCATGATTCCTTTTTAATTTTTTTGGTATTTTGAAAACCAAAAACCAAGCACCCTTTATCTATGTCAGCTTATCTGCATACTGCCATAAAAATGCAGACCAAAACCATTTGACAGTTAATTTCGCTCCAAGGAATGACATGCGAGGACACAAGGCCGATCCTTATAATAAACGCATAAATAACAGCTCAAATTTTTAAAAAACAAATACATTGCAACGTTAGCAAACTTCCATGACTCATCTGGGATCACCGGGTTTGAAAGCTCGTATACTAAAAACTATTTAAACCAAACAAGAAGTAATAATTAATATATAAATTGAAATCCTTTACAAGAGTATTTGCAGCAAAGCAAAAGATTAAAAAGGTTTTGCACAATACAAACATAAATTCTTAAACCAGTACAAAAAATCGAATGTCTATATGCTTTAAAAGAACGGGTGAAATATGATAAAGGTAGAGTGTAACAACTTGAGCATGACATGGGTTCCTCTTGGATTTTCGGTAATAACAACCACCAGCCATAGTCGTTCATAGTAGTCAATTCTCGTGATTCATTACAAGTACGTTGATTTACATGGCAATATGTTATATTGCAATGGTGTAATGACGGTACTAAATTTTTTTTTTTTTTTTTTTTTTTTTTTTTTACCCAAAATCGACTTTCATCATACGTATTTCGTAAATTCTTTGGAGGTGTCTTAAAGACAGTAGACAATTTTTTATATTCTGGTTTTCCCATAAAACACTTGTAATTTACCACCTCCCACCTTTTTTTTAACACCCTAGTTCTGTGAGGGCTAATATGAAAGGGAATTTTTTTTTTTTTTCACCTCTGTAGAGATAGAGAATATTCAGGTCAACAATGTTATACCTATGATTTCTCGTTTTCACACCACCTGCTTTGTGATAACCCAATCACATTTGAAAAGAGGGAATTTGCCTGAAATGGGTAATCTAGTACCTATATCTCTTGTATTAAAAACCATAATAAAATCTCTGTCTTGTGGTTAGCAACTTCTTTGATAGTGCAGATTATTGCTCACACAAACCCCATGCTTCTGGTTATATATTCTTCCATCATGACATTTCCGTATGAAAGTATCAACCCATTGTGTTACATTGCTTGTATTTCCACTACGGTGGCGCTGTTGGTCCATATGATATCCATTACAGGTTTTATGATTACACTTTCTTTGGAGATTGCTATCTCTCACTCAACTGATATACCATTACAAGTATATATTAACTTAAAATTGAAGGAACAACAAACAAATAATTATAAATAACATATGATTAATTACCTCTTTGCATAACCACTTAGCAAAAGATTTACTGTGCTCATTCTCTAGAAATGGTATTCATTTACCCGGGTTTTCTGTTTTCAAAACTTGCTTGTGTCTTCTGAAACAATGTCTTTGATTATTATATTTGATAGAATATTTTAAGTAACGAAATAGACATGTATTAGTAATACTTGTTGGGATTAGAATTCTTCTTTATGTTGTTTGGATTACTGCTGCTTATGTTTGTGTTAATGCTGCTTAGCTGAATTTAGTGCTGCTCATGAACTTCAAAGAAAATATGCTAAGTGTTTACTACTGCTAGTGAATATTAGTACTGTTTGTTAGTTAGTACTGCTAGTTAATAAGTTAGAATTGTTTGTTAGTTAGTACTGCTTATATGATATGTATTAAGTTATTTGATTATGGAAAAGATTATAGATACTTAGATTTATCTAATATAACTTAACCTTAAACAAGCTTAAGGAATTCGATCTATTGAAGTAGGATCAACAATACTTACTCGATATACGATACAATTTCATCTATATTTTTGTAAATTAATACAAATGTGCTTTTGAAAGTGTTCCGCCAGAAGAAAATATCACTTGATTATGCATGGCAGACAATAGCTTTTTCCTTCTTTTTATCAGTTTCATGTTTATCATGTGGGATTACCAATAGTTTCATGGCTGTATGATATTCGCTAAATAAACGCTATTGTTCTTTCCGCAATAGTCTCCTCAGCAAGAATTTCCCTTTGGTTTATTTTTGATTCGCCACAGTCCTTTAATAACCTTCATTACATCCTTAGAAGGGAGACCATCTACGAAGCTAATTTTACCTCTTTTGTCAGTGTGCACAGTCAAATGTATCATATATTAAAAAAAAGAGAGGAAAGAACTTCTCGAGTAGGCACAGTGTCACTACCAGTTCTGCTTGCATCTTATCTAGTTCTTTCAATATGATTTCTTTGCTACATATCGATTTAAAGAAAAAGCAAAACCTGATAATAGCATATCGTGTGGGTGGGTGCATGATTGAACGTATTGCAATGGGCAAAAACTCTTGCATTAGCATGTGATAGTCATGCGATTTAAGGCCAATGAGCTTCCTATCCTTTAGGTTGACCAAACTAGAGAAATTTGAACAATAGCCTTCTGGTACCTTGATGTTGTGTAACGTTTCACAAAAGATGTCTTTTTCAGCATTCGTTAATGTGTAACCTGCTGGACGTAGTGTTGTTTTGTCTTCATCTTGCATAGCAAACAACTCTGGTTTTACCCCCAACTCAGCCAGATCCAATCGAGCCTTCAATCCATCTTTCGTCTTTCCCGGAACATGTAGTAGAGTTCCGACTATACTCTCAGCAACATTCTTTTCTACATGCATAAAATCAATACAATGTGGAACAGGATTATGCCTCTAATACTTAAGTTTTTGATACCAAATGTTGAATTTCTTCCAATACACACCTTTTTGTCTGTTTACTTGGCTTGAACTACCCTCTTCTTCTGTTGTGTTTCTTTTCTGCTTTTAAATCTTACCACCTCTGCCTCTCGTATCTTCTTATTATTGTTTGTTCATTTTCCTTTTCCCCAATTATTTTCAATATGTTTTACCATGTTGTATATTTGTTCTCCGGTCATTGGAATTGGAGCCTGGATAAATTCTTGTTGTCCATTAAATGCCTTCTTTTGTTTTTTGAACGGATGGTTATATGGTAGATATCGTTTGTGACCAACATAACTTTGATTGGATAAGGCAGAAAGTCTAACACAGTTTGTATCTTTCCCACATACTACACAACCTTTGAATCCACTGTACGGGCAGCCATATAATGTACTAAGTGCAGGGTAATCATTTATTATCCATAACACAACGGCACATAGATTAAAGTTATCTTTTGTGGAAGCATTATATGTATCAACCCCTGTCTCGAATAAGGTATGTAGATCATCAACCAATGGTTCTAAAAAAACATCGATATCATTTCTTGGGTATCCCGATATTAATACCAAAAGGTTGATAAATTTTCTTTTCATACACAACCATGGAGGAAGGTTATATATGACAGTTAAAACTGGCCATACATTGTGATGCCTGTTTCCCGTGTTGATGTCAACCCCATCAGCCGATATTCCTAGCCGTAGATTTCTTATATCTTCAGTGATTTTGGGGAATTTCTCATCTATGGTACGCCATGCCTGTGAATTTGTGAGGTGACGTAACACACCATCTGTTATCCTCCGTGTCGCGTGCCATCTTAAATCTTCTAAAATACTTTCTATCTTAAATAATTGTTGCAGTCTTGGTATGATTGGAAAGTGCCACATTACCTTTGCTGGAATGTTTTCGTACACTTTCTTTGTCTTATTATCCACCTTCCATCTTCATGTCCCACAAGTTTGACATGCAGTGAGATCCTTGTCATTCTTCCAGTAAAGAAGGCAGTTGTTGATACATACATGTATCTTTTTCAATCCTAATCCCATCAATCTCATAACTTTTTTGGCTTGATAAGTTTTTTCCACCATTTCGTTACCAGCAGGTAGCATCTTTTTTATCAAGCCTAGTAATTCAGTGAAGAACTTATCAGAAGCTCCGTATTTACCCTTCAAGTTGAGTAGTTTAACTATTGCGGACAACTTTGTAAAGTCAGGACATCCTTTATAAAGAGGCTTCTCTACGTCTAATAATAGTTCTTGAAACTTGACACGATCATCCACATCAAAATTAACTTTTGTAGCATTAACCATTTCTACTGTTGTATGGCCATCTGTTGGAATATAAGCAAAATCCATGTCGTCAACAAACTCTGTTGTAGCATTAACAGGTTTTGGGGCACTTATTGATGCCTCATCCTCTTCTCTATGTTTAGTCCACTTTGTGTAGCTTATATCAATCCCACGTCTGTATAAATGGTACTTCACTTCCTCTACTTTATGCTCTATGTGGTTTAAACATTTGGTACACAGACATGGAATGTAAATATGTTTTTTATTAACTCGTGGGTCGATGTTCCCCATCTTCTGCAAGTTGTGTACTGCATAATCAGTAAACGCTGCTACTCCATCAACATAAGATTTGCTGATCCTATTAGTTTCCATCCAAGACTTGTCCATGTTTATAAATGTGTCCCTGCAGGTCACCCCATCGTTAGTTTAAAGGTCCGGTGAACAAAAACCAATATAAACTCACAATATAAGAACAGATTCTGGTAACTTGACATTTATTTTTTCAATTAAGATAGTTGGTTGAGGCCAATTTATAGCTTTTTCAACCACCCATTCCCCTTGTAAATATCACCCATCCAGGAACCCTAATTCATTTAGTCCCAATTCTGGTTCCATGTTCATGTGGTAATAGGCTTAACAGGGCTACTTATATATTTTAACCAATTAACTAGCTAATTTTACCAAGAAATATGACATAATTTACAAGAAGAAATCTCAAAACAAATGTTCAATTACAGCATAATCAAGACATTTTCAATTACAAAATCATAAACACGGTTTTTAGAACGATGTGTACAAAAGGAACATAATACTTACTAGTGGTGACAAGAGTGGTGGGTCTATGACGGGAGAGTGACAGCGATCGACGAGAGAGTGACGTGATGAGAGCTGTGGTGGTGACAGGATTTGTGGTGAGATGAGAGGGAGTTGTGGCGGGTGACTGGAGGAGTTATTTCTGGGGGAATATGATTAATGACATTTTTGGGGGAATACATTATCACGAATTTTATGAAATATTTCATGAAAATATCGGAGGGAAAATACCTTTAGCCACGATAATATAAAAAAGGTTGCAAAAATCGTGAATCTATAGACGGGCGGTCGACCTCCCGGTATCTTTTGTAATCATTCTAGGCGGGATTAATCAGGAAAATACTTTTAGCCACGATAATAGTTGTGAATAAATTTTTTTGAATTATTTACCACAAAATTTAACGTAATAGTAGCAAAGGTTGAAAAAATAACGAATCGATAGTCGAGCAATCGACCTGCCTGTAGCTTGTAATCATTCTAAGCGGGATTAATAGGTGAGTATTGGTCAACCTTCCTGTTACGACACATTCATGACTGGTGACAATGGTTAATTAACATGGTTGTAATGGCTTATATTATAATGGAACCCATGCATGACCAGTGATTATGGCAAATTCATATGGGTCGATCATGGGTCATGTGCATTAGGATATCATTGGTCACATTTAGTACTTGACATCATATGGGTCATATACATTGGGTTGTAGTTGCTTAGAGTGTCATGTACGACACATCCATAACTGGTGACAATGGGTAATTAACATGGGTCATGTGCATTGGGTTGTAGTGGCTTATATTGTAATGGAACCCATGCATAACCGGTGATTATGGCTAATTCATATGGGTCATGGGTCATGTGCATTAGGATATCACTAGTTACATTTATTAATGAGTATTTGACATCAATAGGGTCATATACATTGGGTTGTAGTTACGCTTAGAGTGTGATGTTATGACACATCCATGACTGGTGACAATTGATAATTAACATGGGTCATGGGTCATGTGCATTGGGTTGTAGTGGCTTATATTGTAAGGGAACCCATGCACGACCGGTAATTATGGCTAATTATTCATATGGGTCGATCATGGGTCATATGCATTGGGTTGTAGTTGCGCTTAGAGTGTCATGTTACGACACATCCATGACTGGTGACAATTGGTAATTAACATGGGTTATGGGTCATGTGCATTGGGTTGTAGTGGCTTATATTATAATGAAACCCATGCATTACAGGTGATTATGGATAATTCATATGGGTCATCGATCATGGGTCATGTGCATTAGGATATCACTGGTCACATTCATTAATGGGTATTTGACATCAATAGGGTCATATGCATTGGGTTGTAGTGGCGCTTAGAGTGTCATGTTACGACACATCCATAACTGGTGACAATTGGTAATTAACATGGGTCATGGGTCATGTGTGTTGGGTTGTAGTGGCTTATATTGTAATGGAACCCATGCACGACCGGTGATTATGGCTAATTATTCATATGGGACGATCATGGGTCATGTGCATTAGGATATCACTGATCACATTCATTAATGGGTATTTGACATCATATGGGTCATATGCATTGGGTTGTAGTGGCTTATATTGTAATGGAACCCATGCACGACCGATGATTATGGCTAATTCATATGGGTCGTCGATCATAGGTCATGTGCATTAGGATATCACTAGTCATATTCATTAATGGGTATTTGACATCATATGGGTCATATGTATGGGGTTGTAATGGCTTAGAGTGTCATGTTACGAAACATCATGACTGGTGACAATTGGTAATTAACATGGATCACGGGTCATGTGCATTGGGTTGTTGTGGCTTATATTGTAATGGAACCCATGCATGACCGGTGATTATGGCTAATTCATATAGGTCATGGGTCATGTGCATTAGGATATCACTAGTCACATTCATTAATGGGTATTTGACATCATATGGGTCATATACATTGGGTTGTAGTTGCTTAGAGTGTCATGTTACGACACATCTATGACTGGTGACAATGTGTAATTAACAATAGGGTCATGTGCATTGGGTTGAAGTGGCTTATATTGTAATGGAACCCATACATGACCGGTGATTGTGGCTAATTCATGTGGGTCATGGGTCATGTGCATTAGGATATCACTAGTCACATTCATTAATGGGTATTTGACATCATATGGGTCATATTAGGGGTGTTCACGGGGCGGTTCGGTTCGGTATGTTGGTAACGTATTTCTAAATCTTCTAAAATTTTAATTTAAATTTAAATTTTTTAAATTTTGTATTAGATAGATGTTTTGGTAGAATCAATTGGTATTATGACTGTATGGATGAGTATAACATGTAAGATTACCACTTTTTAATATGTTAATTGTCATAAAATTTTATTTTTTGAAATAAATTTAAATTGTTAATAAACATATAGTCACACATTCCTTTTTAATGATAAAAGATTACATCTTTAATTGAGCGCCAAATTTAAATAATCAATGTCAAATTATCAATAATTCGAAAATTTTAACTTTTAAAATCACATATGAATATGGACCGTTTATTTTCTTAATTTCAGCAAAAACACTTTTTCATCTCTCCAAAAAAATCTACTCATTCCCAAATTCTAACTGGAGGGTTGAAAAATAATACTCCATTCTGTGTGATTTTTTTTTGTTCCGGAAAAATGGAGGGTATGGATTTACCCCAAGTTTGTTTTGTGGATCGTGGGCCACGTTCCTCCCGTTCATGATCGATTGTGAATTGTTTGATAGTCCTATTTTTTTTTGATTTTTTTACAAACATTAAAAAACTAAGCTTAAATTGTTCTGCCATGATATGTTATGTTAATCGCAACAAATTGTTTTATTTAAAGATTGTTTTGGTGTCTTAAACCTATGACTCTCACCAACCATTGTGTTGACGTATTTTAGCATCATTTTTAGGTGAGCATCATGAGGTTAGGATATGTGGCTAAAGAGAGACTGCTAGGGTTGCATGGAGTTCGCCTATAAATTGTTATATTTTTGCATGGAATATTTGTTGAATGCTTGGGTTTTTATTAGGATTGTGGATTTGTTATTCTTGTATTGGTGAGACCCCTTTTCATTAATACAAGATGTTGTTTTTGGTTTTCGATATTGTCATGACACATTGTGTCTTATGACTCAGTTATGCATTTAGTATTTCTCTATTGTTGACACCATTGTGTTGTGATGATATCCATTCTCGTTATGCCTCGCGTTTCCGCCTTGGCGGGGTGTGACAGATTGGTATCAGAGCCTGTGGTTATAGAGAACTAGGTGGTTGAGCCTAGACTATAGGCTTAAGGGTCTCCTCAAATAGTTGCCATTTTAGGGTATAAGTGTTTTGTGTACGTATTATTTTGTATGTTTCCGCTACTCAAACAGCTGTGCATTCTTTCTATTTTGAATTACTTACTATCATAATATGAAATATATACTTTTTCATTATGGGGATCTAATAGTATATACCCCTTTGTTATTGTTTTAGTCATGTCTTCCCCTATCCCCTAGGAGATATCGTTGGGAGATTGTTTACCTCACTGGACCCGCGGAGTTGGGGGACTTTTGAGAGAGAAAAGTCAAACCCAAGCGAGGCCCAACATAAGTTTATTTTGTTTTCTACCTCGATGCGTTGCTATAATCGAGGATTGATTTTATATTTTGGGTCACGATGTGACTTCTGTTTTGTTTGGTCGATTGGGATTTTATGTTTCGTTAGGTGGATTATCATGTTTGAGTTATATTTGGATTATTATTAAGTGCTATGTGGTAGATGTGTGTTATCATTGAGAGGTGTGGTCTTGGAAGTAAGTACGCGTATGCAAAAGGTGCAATTATAATTATGGTCGCGAACATAATTATAAAGGTGTCACACACGTGGACTTGTGACTTTGATTGCATTGATCATTGTTGCTTGTATGTATTATGTAAGGATGTAAGGTCAGGTAGTTGTGTAGATGGTAGTGTAGATGTGATGTGAGATCCTGTTGAGGATGGTTGTATGGTTAGAGAATTCTTCTCTTAACCGTTGAGCGATTATATAGGATCGAGTTGAGTAGATGGTAAGGTTTCCTTTCATCTATCGTTTGCGGATACATCGGATACCTGTTGGTGTTGTCGTCGCGATTCTTAAGTTGGTTAGTTTGCTCGTTGTTCGTTGAGATATCCAACGCTCGTGTTGGTATTTTTAGTTGCCATCATAGAACTAGTGTTCTATGTACTCCGTTCGGCGTTTTGATTGGTTCCCCTGTCTAAGGTGGCGATACTCTTTGGTTTCGGTTCTATGACCGTTGGTATGGATGAGTTCTTATGGTTTGTTTGGTTTGCAAGAGTTCTTGTCGTGTTCGTTTTCAAGTAAATTAACATTTTGGTATTGGAATCCTTAATTATTTGGGAGTCTTATTTTGTATCATGATGTCTTTTGTTGCGAGTCATAAATTCCTTTTCAAAGTAATTTTGTTGTAGTCGATATCATATCGTTTAGGTGTTAAAAACTTCTTTCGAAAATAAATTATATAAATAAAATGCAACACATTTGTTTTAACCATCTTATTGATTCTTTTATAAAATCATAATTAAAATAAGTTTATGAAAATTTTATTTAAATTTATTTTTACACTTAAAATTATTGGCATTATTAACTAAGGTGATTCTATTGTTTTAAAATGATTGGTATAAGGTTATGAGGGACAGTTTCCTTGGGTAAAAAGTCGGTTTTGGTACAAAGGTTCTTAATCTTTTAATTAATGGGTCATGGTACGTGGTATTATTCATTGGGTGTTTCTAGCATCGTTGATGCGTTTGTTAGGTCTGAGGTTCGTTTGTTATGTCGATGTTTATGTTCGGTTGTTTCTTCTTTTGGGATTGTGTGATTTTTTGGGTCCATACCAATTGGTGCATGTGAAGTTTGGTATTTCTTCATGGCGTGGTTCTAGAGTTGATGGTAGGTCATATCTTCTGAGTGGGGCGATTGATGGTAGTGAAGCGAATAGAATTATTAGCGATTTCAAGTTAGAATTTGAGAATTCTCGTTTTACTTAGTACCTCTTAGTTATGAGAGTGTTGATGTAGTCGTAGGAGAGAATTGGTTGTTGAGACATAAGGCTGGGATGGTATGCCACAAGAAGGTGGTTAAAATACCTTAGTGAGCTAAAAGTGATTAAGGTTCGTGAGGAAATGAACTAAAGAGGATACGAGGTCTCGTAGGAGTACCAAGGAAGATGAGTTGAGATTATGTGATATCTTTGTAGTATGTGAGCCCTCTAAAGTGTTCCTAAGGAATTAGTAGGTTTTACCCCTCGTCGTAGAATAGGATTTCATATGTATTTGTACAGGAGTGACGCTGATTTTGCGAAGGCTCGTGTCGTTTGACGTCTTTAGAAAGGCAAGAGGTGTGGAATGATTGCAGGAGTTGCAAGGTGAGGGTTGGTTCGAATGGTAACTTGTTATGGGAAGCGTCTGCATTGCTTGGTAATAAGTAAGGTGGGTAGTTTGAAATGTGCATAGATTATCTCGAGAAGAGTGAGATGAAATTTGTATGTGATGTCACCAATAGAGGGTTGCAAAGGATGACGTAGCTAAGATGTTTTTAGGATGGCGTATGGGAACAAAAAAAACCCCCCAACGTTAAAGTTACGGCTATGCCTTTTGGGTTAACCAATGCACCAGCGGTTTTTATGGAGTTAATGAGCCGGGTGTGCATGGCCGTATATTGACAAGCTAGTTAACATATATATACAGACGATATTTAAACCGACTCGAAGTCTAAGGAGGAGTACGATACGCACGTGAAGATGATCGTGGAGTCACTGAAGGAAGAGAAGATGTACGTGAAATTTTCCAACAACGTGGAAGCGGAGCAAAGAAGAAGCTATCTAGATGTGGAAGGAATCAAATGGGTAATGAGCCGATCTTGGCATTGCCAGAAGGAGCAGACGATTTATAGTAAATTATGACGTCGCGAAGCAAGGATTTGGAAGTCCATGTCTTGAAAAAGGAGAGGTGAATGGCTTGTTCGTCACAACAACTGAATGGTTCTTATAAAGGATTGCATGGCTAACGTGTAGGTTTTGCCTTAATCTAATGCTAGAGGGCATTAAGTGAACGAGACATGTGGGAGAGTGATTCTATAACGGATTCATGAATGTCTCCAACACACTTTCAATCGGAAGGATTGAACATGAGGCAAAGATGATTGATGGATGTTATTTAGTAAGTTTGATTTTGAGGCCAAGTACCATCTGGGAAAGGCAAATGTAAATGTTGTACCGTGGAGTAGGAAATGACGGAGTGAGCCACGAATGTGTTCGAGATGAGGTACGTTGAGCCGATCGAGGTTTGAGAAAAGATGTTGGTGCATAGTTAAGATGTCCAAGAAAGAACGCGTCAACATAGATGTTGTGTGGCTTGGTCCAACGAGTGTGAAAAGAGATAGTGAGTGGTTAATATTTGATAGACAGGTTTGGACCCCATTTGGAGAGATGTAGGGACCTTGGGCTATTAAAGAGGGTATACGACAAAGTATTCTATCCATCCTGGAATAGCCGTAATACGATGTTGTGTGGTTTTAGGTTGTAACTAATCGATGGCTGAGTATGAAGATAGGATATCGCTAGTTGCGTAGTAAGTATTTTGCGTATTCGGATGTGGAGTTGAGTATTCAAGGGTCTTCAGGATTATTGCTTCAACCCTGTGTTACGTGTTAGAAGTGGGAAAGATAACTAAGGATATTGTTGTCAAGTTACCAAGTGTGAGTATTAGATATGATGCGATTGGGTGTAGTCAATGGACTGACTAAGTCACCTCATTCCTAGCTATGCCTAAGACAAGTACGGTAGATTTTAGAGGTATTTGGGATACTTATCTTTTCATGAGATGAGTTTGTCCTAGGTGGGATTACTCATTCGGGTATTAGATGTGCTTCACTTTGGAGCATCTATGTCAAAAGGAATGTAGTTACGTTTTATGAGCAGTAACTAGAGACAGCGAGATTGGATGAACCGGAATTTGGTTCAAGGATTATGCTAGTATAAGGTTTAACCGTTAGACTTGAGGCTGGTAATTGAGTGTTACCTAGAGTATTCAGTTTGAAGGATGTTTCGATAAGTATGGTAAGTTGATACCAAGGATGTTAAAAAAAAAAAAAAAAATATTAAAAACAAAAGTCCATTTGAGATTTTTGAAAGGATTAGCGGTTAAGATTACCTAAAAGAGTTGAGGAGTGTGCATGACACGTTTCGCGTGTCAAAATTTGAAGTATTTGGTAAATGCGGTTTGCATGTGCCTTTAGATGGTATTAAAGTAGGCAAACTTTTGTTTTCTAAAGAACTGAGTAGAAATTAATGTTCAGTGAGTTAAGATCTTGATTGGACTTGAGGGAGGTATTTAAGACTTCAGGTAAACTGAGTAATCCACATTATCGTTGGAGCAGGAACTATGGGAGTTTTGTGAAGGTTGGGTACGATGGTTTTCTTGTAGACCTTAGTATGCCCTTAGGTGTGTTTATGTGATTCTGGTTAAAGTTATTTTATGAATAAACTCGAAGTCGAGCCAGTTCTTAAAACGTTGGCGTTCTAACACGTATAGCTTGGTTTAAAGAAATTCTTGTTTGATTGAGTTGCGAGAACGAGTGTAAGTTGAGTTGTTACATAACTTAAGTTTTTAAACGGTTTTCCTTGATGACGGTAGTTTCAAAATCCAAGAATCGTACAAAATGAAACAAATATTTATTAACCATCAAACATTAAAAACATACATGTTGCACTATGAATAAAAGGGAAGAATAAAATGAGATGTTTGATGTTTGCAAACCCAGTCTTTATTTATAGAGGAGTATTAGGTTAATCCCGATTTCAAATTTTAGTAAATTTTGGCTATTATCTAAGACCCCCAATTTGAATGAATTGTAACCTTAGCAGCTATAATCATGGAATAAAGTTACTGTGATGATTTATTTGAATATGTTATTATCCTAAAATTTTCAAATATCTGTGACAACCATGACTTGAGCAGGTTGGTCAAACCGTAGTATTGACTTATGTGCCTGTTGCAATGTATGGTTTATGTGATTTTATGTGTTTATGTAAGCTTATATGCGTTTGTGTGGGATATGTGAGATTGGATAATCAATCCATTGAGCGTGATCGTCTCATTGAGATTAGATTAATGTTGAATTGTGTGAAGTTCATTTCGTTCACTTTTGGTGACAAGGAAATGATTATTGGGATTTTAACGTTTTGTGTTAAATGTGTAAGTATTATTACATATACGTATTTTTGTGTTAGTAATTTAAGATAAGTTTAGGTTCTAGAGGTTAAGCTAAGAGAAATGAGTTATTTGATGGAGAAATTTCATTTTAATCACTTATAGTGATAATGGAATTGGTTGGGTATTTTGAGAGAATAGGTTTGGTTAATATGTGGATCTCTAGATGATGGATTAAAATGAGAAGTGTGTCATTTGTGAAAGAAATGAGTTTGTTAAAATATGAGAGTTTTTGGAAGACTTTCTATTTTTAGAAAGTGAATTTGGAAATGAAAAGTTATTTTTAGAAAGTAGTTTTCAAGCAAAATGGTTTAACAAATTAGCTTAGGTTTTTATAAAACTTAAGGTATAAAGATAATTAATTAATTAATAAAAGAAAAGAAAAAAAAATATTTTTTTAGGCATGAATAGTAAAATCCAAAAATTAGAAAAGAAAAAAAAAGAAAAGAGTTTGAATTGAAATCAAATTGTAATTAGAGTTATCTAGGGATTTCCTTGTGGCCTATAAATACCAAACTAATCCCAAACCCTTCCCCTCATTATTTTGGCCGATCCAAGGAAGAAGAAAGAAAAAAAAAGCTAGGGTTTTCTTTGCTAAGGTAAATTTTCTAATCTTGTTCAATTCTAGTTTTAATTTTTCAATTCTAGTAATCCAACATGATGGATTAGGGTTATAAATTAGGAGTTATAAATTAGGATTTATAAATTAGGGTTCTTAGGTTTCTGGAAGTTTATGATGTATAGGTCATGTTTGATCATTAGTTTAATTGTTTACATGATTGGGATTGTCGGTTAGGGTTTAATCTTTGAGGATAGTCGTTTTAATTCACTGCAGAAATTTAGTCAGACTTGTAGAGGTCATAACTCGGTCATAAAAGATCAAATAAATAATTTACAACATACTGGAGATAACCTCAGAGAGTCTACTTTCCAGAAAAGTTGGCCTCATGAGTTTTTATGGTCGGGAAGTGGGTCAAATGGTCATTACAAAATCAGTGTGTAAAACAGTGACGAATTTCAGTTTTGGTTTTTACTACTTAGACGTCTAGTTAGAGGCTCTAAGTCACGTGGAAGTTAGTTCATATATTGTGTGTGTTCCCTGAATTTTGGCTAAGGTCATAGTGAGGTCTAAGTTGGTTAACCAATGTCATACTTTTAGAAGGTCAGATTCTGGACGAATTCTGGACACATTGGATTAAGGAATTTCTAAAGGGTATTTGTAAAAGGGTAATGGCTTTGGGAGAGCTATGAGAGGTTCATAAGACATGTATGTAGCATGGTGAATTTTGGTTTGAATTATTGAAGTGTTTAAGTGGTACGTTTAGGGCGTGTAAGCGAGTATAAAATTCTGCTCAAAACCAGAAAGTTTAAAGTGTAGTATTAAAATATAATTGGCATATGTAAGAGTTGGAAAAGGGTTGAATCGAGTATAGAACTATGATAGATAGTTTAGATGTCCATCATAGTTGAGGTTACATCATATTGGGTTGAATGCCTAATTGGAGGGTTAACTTAATTGTGGTGCTTAATTGTTTAGATTGTCAGTGCAGTATCTGTGAAGCTTTTGTGAAAACTTGTGGAAAGCTAAGCGTCAGGTGAGTTTCATAGTCCCACTTTTAATATTTTTACATTGGGATGGAAATGATGCAAAGATGTTTTGAATGTGTTTATACGTTAGCTCGATTATGTGGTTTTACTTGGGGCATGAACGTTTATGTGGTTATTATATGTGGTATGCTTAATGTTGTTATGATTTCTGTGTAATTCTGGTTAAAGGGTAGTGCTTCTACCTATTCCAAATTTAATTGGAGGATTGAGATAAGATCCCATTTCTGTGTGATTCCGGTTGGAGGGTAGTGACTCTACTCATTCCAAATCTAACTGGAGGGTTGAAATAATACTCCATTCTGTGTGATTCCGATCGGAGGGTGATGGATTACCCCAGGTTTGTTATGTGGATCGTGGGCACGTTCCGTCCCGTTATGATTGATTTTGAGTTATTTGATAGCCTATGTGATAACTAGCTTAAATTGTTCTGCCATGATATGTTATGATAACTGTAGCAAAATTATTTTAATTAATGGTTTATTTGGTGTCTTAAACCTATGACTCTCACCAACCATTGTGTTGACATATTTTCGCATCATTTTCAGGTGAGCATTATGAGGTTAGGAGAAGTGGCTAGAGAGAGACTGCTAGGGTTGCATGGGAGTTCGCTCCTAAAATTGTTATATTTTTTGCATGGATCTTTGTTGAATCCTTTTCGGATTTTTATTAGGATTGTTGGAATTTGTTATTCTTTGTATTGTGTGAGACCCCTTTTCATTATAAAGATGTGTTTTTGGTTTTTTTTCGATATTGTCCATGATCACATTTGTCTTATGAACAGTTATGCGTTGTAATTCTCTTATTGTTGACACCATTTGTTGTGGGATGATATCATTCTTGTTTCCGCCTTTGTTTCCACCTTGGCTGGGGTTACTGGGACGCTTGATATCAGGCCTATCTTTATCGAGAACTATGTGGTTGAGGCCTAGACTATCGCGTACGGGTCCCTCATATAGTTGCATTTTAGGCATAAGTGTTTGTGTACGTATATACGTATGTTTCCGCTACACTAAAGATTTGAAATTTTTTCTCTTATAAATTTACTACTATATAATATGAAATATATACTTTTTCATTATGGGATCTAATAGTATATACCCCTTTGTTATTATTTTAGTCATGTCTTCCCCTACCCCTAGAGATACCGTGGGAGTTTGTTTTACCTCATGGCACACCGCGGACGTTGGGTTACTTTGAGAGAGAATAATTCAAACCCAAGCGAGGCCAACGTAAGTTTATTACGTTTTTTTACTCGATGCTTTGCTATAATCGAGGATTGCTTTGATATTTTAGGTCACGATGTGACTTCTGTTTTAGTTTGGTCGATTGGGATTTTATGGTTTGTTAGATGGATTATCATGTTTGAGTTATAATTGGATTATTATTAAGTGCTATGTGGTAGATGTGTGTTATCATTGAGATGTGTGGTCTTGGAAGTAAGTACACGTGTGAAAAAGGTGCAATTATAATTATGGTCGCGAACATAATTATAAAGGCAACACACACGTGGACTTGTGACTTTGATTGCATTGATCATTGTTGCTTGTATGTATTATGTAAGGATGTAAGTCTGGATAGTTGTATAGATGGTAGTGTAGATGTGATGTGAGATCCTGTTGAGGATGGTTGTGTGGTTAGAGAATTCCTCTCTTAACCGATTGGGCGATTATATTAGGTTGAGTTGCGTAGATGGTAAGGTTCCCTTTCATCTATCGTTTGCGGATACATCGGATACCTGTTGGCATTGTCGTCGCGATTCTTAAGTTGGTTCGTTAGCTCGTTGTTCGTTGAGATATCCAAAGCTCGTGTTGGTATTCTAGGGTGTTATCATAGAACTGGTGTTCTATGTTCTCCGTTTGGCGTTTTGATTGTTTTCCTTTGTCTAAAGGTGACGATACTTTTTGGTTTGGTTTTAAGACCGTTGGTATGGATGAGTCCTTATGGTTTGTTTGGTTTGCAAGAGTTCTTGTCGTGTTCGTTTTCAAGTAAATTACATCATATATTTTGATTGGAATTCTTAAGGTATTTTGGGAGTCTATTTTGCTATCATGATATTTTTTTGTGAGTCATAAATTCCATTTGAAAGTAAGTTTGTTGTAGTCGATACCATATTGTTTAGGTGTTAAAAACTTCTTTAAAAAAATTATATAAATAAAATGCAACACATTTTTTTAATCATCTTTTGATTTCTTTTATGAAAACCATAATTAAAATAAGTTTATGAAAATTTTATTTAAATTTATTTTTACACTTAAAATTATTTGCATTATTAACTAAGGTGATTCTATTGTTTTAAAATGATTGGTATAAGGTTATGAGAGAAAGTTTCCTTGGGTAAAAATTGGTTTGGGTATAAAGGTTCTTAATATTTTAATTAATAGGTCGTGGTACGTGGTAATATTCATTGGGTGTTTCTAGCATCGTTGATGCGTTTGTTAGGTCTGAGGTTCGTTCGTTATGTCGATGTTTTTTATTCGATGTTTCTTCTTTTTGAGATTGTGTGATGTTTGGGGGTCCATACCAATTGGTTGCATGATTGTGAAGTTTGGTATTTTTAATGGCGTGGTTTCTAGAGTTGTATGGTGGGTCATTTCTCTCTGAATGGTGTGATTGATGGTAGCAAGCGCATCGAATAATTTGCGATTCCCCGTTAGATTTGAGACTTTTCTTTTCGGTTTTACTTAGTACCTCTTAGTTATGGGAGCGTTGATGTAGCCGTATGAGAGAATTAGTTGTTGAGGCATAAGGCTGGGATGGTATGCCACAAGAAGGTAGTTAAATTATCTTAGTGAGCTATAAAGTGTTTAAGGTTCGTGAGGAAACGAACAAAAGAGGATGCGAGGTCTCTTATGGAGTACAAAGCATATGAGTCGAAATTTAGTGATACTTTAGTAGTATGTGAGCTTCTCAAAGTGTTTCTCAGGATTTAGTGGGTTTTACCCCTCGTCGTAGAATAGGACTTCGTATGAAATTAGTACAAGGAGCGATGTCGATTTGCGAAAGCTCGTGTCGTTTGACGTTTTTAGAAAGGCAAGAGGTGTGGAATGATTGCAGGAGTTGCAAGGTGAGGGTTGGTTCGAATGGTAACTTGTTGTGGGAAGCGTCCGTATTGTATGATGAGAAGAAAGGTGGGTAGTTTAGGATGTGCATGGAGGAGTTGAGAAGAGTGAGATAGAAAATTCGTATGTGATGTCACCAATGGAGGGTGCACGGGGATGACGTAGCTAAGACTATTTTTAGGATGCGTAATCGACACGTTGAAGTTTACGGCTATGACTTTTGGGTTAACCAATGCACTAGTGGTTTTCATGAAGTTAATGAGCCGGGTGTGCATGGCCGTATATAGACAAACTAGATAACGTATATATACCGACGATATTTTCAAACCGACCCAAAGTCTAAGGAGGAGTACTAGTCGCACGTGAAGATGATCGTGGAGTCACTGAAGGAAGAGAAGATGTACGTGAAGTTTTCCAACAACGTGGAAGCGGAGCAAAGAGGAAGCTATCTAGATGTGGAAGGAATCAAATGGGTAATGAGCCGATCTTGGCATTGCCGGAAGGAGCAGACGATTTCGTAGTATATTATGATGCGCGAAGTAAGGATTTAGAAGCATGCTTGGAAAAAAGGAGAAGGTGATTGCTTGTACGTCACGACAACTGAAGGTTCTTAAGAAGGATTGCATGACTAACGTGGTAGGTTTTGCCTTATAATGCTAGAGGCATTAAGTGAACGAGACATGGAGAGTAATTTATACGGATCATGAATGTCTCCAACACACTTTCAATCGGAAGGATTAAACATGAGGCAAAGATGATGGATGGATGTTATTTAGTGAGTTTGATTTCGAGGCCAAGTACCATCTGGGAAAGGCAAATGTAGATGTTGTACCGTGGAGTAGGAAGAAGGAGTGAAGCCAAGAATGAGTTCGAGATAGATGTACGACGATCCGATCTAGGTTTGAGAAAAGGATGTTGGTGATATAAGATAAGATGTCCAAAGCAAAGAACGCGTCAACATAAGATGTTGTGTGGCTTGGACCAACGAGTGTGAAAAGAGATGGAGAGTGGTTCATATTGGTTAGACAAGGTTCGGACCTCCATTTGGAGAGATGTAAGGACCTTGGCTATTGAAGAGGCATATACGACAAAGTATTCTATCCATCTTGGAGCGGATACGATGGTGTGGTTTTAGGTTAAGTAATCGATGGCTGAGTATGAAGAAGGATGTAGCTAGTTGCGGTAGTAAGTATTTAGCGTATTCGAGAGTGGAAATTGAGTATCAAGGGTCTTCAGGATTGTTGCTACAACCTGAGTTACCCAAGTAGAAGTGGGAAAGGATAACTAAGGATATTGTTGTCAAGTTACCAAGTGTGAGTAGTGGATACGATGCGATTTGGGTGTAGTCAATGGACTGACTAAGTCACCCCATTCCTAGCTATGCTCAGGACAAGTAGGGTAGATTTTAGAGGTAAATGGGAATACTCACTTTCGTGAGATGAGTTTTTCCCTAAGGTGGGGATTATCATTCGAGTATGGATGTCTTCATTTGAAGCATGGTATGGAAAGGAATGTAGGTTACCGTTTTATGGGCCGTAACTGGAGAGAGTGAGTTGAATGGATCGAATTTGGTACAAGAAACAACCAACAAGATAGTGGTAATACAGGAAAGGCTTGAGGCAGCCAAATTGTTGAAAGAGTTAGCTTGGTAGTAGTGGGAAACTTTGGAATTAATGCTGGTAGGTTATGGGTGGTTGAAGGTCTCACCTTAGAGAGGTGTAGTACGTTTGGAAAGAAAGACAAGTTAGAACCGAGTTATGTAGGACCATTTGAGATCTTTGGATATATTGGGCCTACAGTTCGGTTGAGAATTTCTATCTTATGAGCTGAGTATCGGAAAATTGGTTGGGAGGTGCTGAAAGTTTGGGTAAACCTGAATTTGCGTGGATTCTTTAGATACGTTGAGCTTTGTAACATCTTATATCGTAATTTCAAGACAGTTCTTGTTTGATGAGTTGCGAGGTTAAGATATAAAACACGTTGTTACAATAACTTAAGGGTTTGATAAGTTTTCTCGATGACGAGCGAGGTACATGTAGTGGGATGCTTCTTTTCGTTTGGGGTTGTTGTGTTGCTAATTGCACCCTTGTGGGGGTAAGCAAAGTCATTAGCAGTTGGATTCGGATTTTGGAAGTTAGTCGAGGTTAAGGTTGACAAGACTCTTTGTTTTGTCAAAGAACCGTTAATGTTGTGGACCGAGAGGTCATGAGTAAAAGCGTAGTATGATAGTATTAGTGAAAGTTCGTTGGGATTCGAAGCGTGGTCCTGAGCTTACTTGGGAACGCAAGGATCAAATGAGGTCTAAGTGTCCTCAGTTGTTTGTCGATAGTGCTAATGCCTCAAGTAGTTAAATCTCGGGACGAGATTTTCTCAAGGTGGGGATACTGTGACAACCATGATTTGAGCAGGTTAGTCAAACCGTTAGTATTGACTTATGTGCCTGTTGCAATATATGGTGTATGTAATTCTGTGTGTTTATATGAGTTTATGTGGGTTATGTGAGGTATTGGTAATCAATCTATTGAGTGTGATCATCTCAATGAGATTGTAATGGTGGTGGAATTGGTTGAATTCATTTCGTTCACTTTTGAGTGACAAGAAAATGATTATTGAGATTTGAGCGTTTCTGTGTTAAATGTGTAAGTATTATTACGTATATGTATTTATGTGTTAGTGAATTAAAATAAGATTAGGTTTTAGAAGTTAGGTTAAGGAATAATGTGGTTAAAATATGGAAGATGGTAGTAAACTTTTCATATATAGAAAGTGAATTTGGAAATGAAAAGTTATTTTTAGAAAGTAGTTTTCAAGCAAAATGGTTTAACAAATTAGCTTAGGTTTTTATAAAACTTAAGGTATAAAGATAATTAATTAATTAATAAAAGAAAAAAAATTTAGGCATGAATAGTAAAAAACAAAAATTAAAGGGAAAAAGAAAGGAAAAGAATAAGAAAGGAATCCTAGTTATTATCTAATTCTAATTAGGGATTATCTATAATTAATATGTAGCCTATAAATAAAAAAATAAAGATCCCTAAACCCCCCTATTGTTGTGTTCAGTCGATCCAAGAAAAAGAGGAGAGAAAAAATTGGGGTTTTTATTTTTGGGTTCAAGAATCAAGCTTATGGAGCTTCACATATCAACAACGCCATACCCCGAAAGGAGAAAGACCCAGGAAGTTTCACTTTACCTTGCTTCATTAATGATTTCTATTTTGACAACGCCCTTGTTGACTTAGAAGCTAACGTTAGTGTTATGCCTCTCTCGGCCTACCTTAACTTAGGATTAGGCGAATTAGCTCACACTAGGTTGACAGTGGAATAGGCAGATAGGACTGTGAAATATCCAAAAGGAATAGCTGAAAACGTACTAGTAGTAATTGGTAAATTTACTTTCCCAATAGACTTTATAATTATTGATATGCCCGAGGATGTCAAAGTACCCTTGATCCTCGAAAGACCATTTTTGTCTACCGCCAGTGCTAAGATTGATGTTTACAAAAGAAAATTACTTTGAGGGTTGGGGAAGAAAATATTATTTTCAAAAGTGTTAAACATGCTAGTAATATAATTAAGAGGGTCTATATGCTAAGTTTGAGAGAAAGAATGGAGCTTGATTTAGAAGTTAGGCTTATGGGAGAGACTTTGCGTCCAGAGACAAGGGGTCAATAAGGGTGTTACAAAATCTGTGTGTAAAATAGTGACGAATTTCAGTTTTGGTTTTGATTTTTCTAAAAATACTTAGACAACTAGTTAGAAGCTAAAAATCACGTTGTTTATATATTGTGTGTGACCTCTGAATTTTTGCTAAGCATGAAAGGAGGTCTAAAGTAGTCAGCTAGTGCCATACTTTTAGAAGGTCATATTCTAGACGAATTTTGGACACTTTGGATTAATGAATTTCAAAAGGGTATTTGTAAAAGGGTGATGGTTTTGGGAAGTGTTTAAGGTGCTTTGCGTTTAGGACGCGTAGAGTGGGTATAAAATTATGACTCAAAACCAGTCAAAGAAAATATAAAAAGTGTGCATTTAAAGTGTAAATAACATTCTGTAGGAGTTGGAAAAAGGTTTAAATCAAGTATTGTGCTTGGTAGATAGATTAGATATACATCATAGTTGTGTGTTACATCATATTGGTTGATACCTAATGATGGTTGTTTATTGTAGTGCTTAATTGTTTTAGATTGTTTCAGTGAGGTGTTGTGAAGCTTTTGTTGGATTATTTTGGGAAGCTAAGCATCAGGTGAGTTTCATAGTCCCACTTTTACTTCGTTTTAAACTTGGGATGGAAATGATGCTAGTATGGAAATGTTTTGATTACTGTGTTAATGTGTTTAAAGTGATGAATGGATTTTATGTCGGATATTATATGTTATGTGCCTTATGTTCTGTGATGTGATACGCTCCATGGCTTAGTGATCAATTGGAGTGGGTTTTGTGGTATGCTTCATGGCTTAGTGATCAATTAGAGTGGGTTTGTGGTATGCTCCATGGCTTAGTGATCAATTGGAGTAGTTCTGTGATAGAGACATCTCGTAATCGTGTGAATGGTATTGGTTTGGATTGGATTTGATTTGGTTTACATGATAAGCTTATATGGTAGTTCATTTATTGTCATGCACGTGTTTTCATTTATCAATAGTAATGATTTAATTGGATTTAAAGGTTTGTTTTGCGTGTCTTAAACCTATGACTCTCACCAACCATTGTGTTGACGTTTTTAAGCATCATTTTCAGGTAAGCTTCATGAGAATATTGGGGTTAAGAGAAGTGGCTAGATAAGACCGTAGGATTGCATTGATGTGCTCCTGAGTTTGTTTATGATTCGTTGACTGAATTTTGTTCATATGTTTATTTGATTTTATTAGGTTCGTGAGATATTTTTCTTGTATTGGTGAGACCCTTTTCCATTAATACAAGATGTTGTTCTTTTGGTTTTTGGTATTGTCATGACACATTGTGTCTTTATTCCTTAGTTATGCATTTAGTGTTTCTCTATTGTTGACACCATTGTGTATGTTATTTATGATAGCCATGATATTACGCCTCGTTGTTGTCCGAAGTCCTTGGGGGGTGTAGTGACAGATTGGTATCAGTGCCAGGTTATAGTGAACTAGGAGGTTGAAAACCTTAGACTATGTTAAGGGCTCCCTCATATAGTTGCATTTTAGGGCATAAGGTTTGTTGTTCGTATATATCGTTTGTTTCGCTCTAAAAGCTTTGGAATTCTTCTATTTTGAATTACTACTAATAATATGAAATATATACTTTTTCAATTATTTGGATCTAATAGTATTATACACATTTGTTCATTGTTTTCAGTCATGTCTTCACCATATAACCTATCCCCTAGGTGTATATCATTGGGAGATTGTTTACCTCAATGGAACCCGCCAGTGTGGGGACTTTGGTGTGAGAGGAAGAAAGTCAAAACCCAAGTGAGGCCCAACATAAGTTTATTTCATTTTCTACCTTAATGCGTTGCTATAATCGAGGATTGATTTTATATTTTTGGTCACGATGCGACTTCTGTTTTGTTTGGTCGATTGGGATTTTATGTTTCGTTAGGTGGATTATCATGTTTGAGTTATATTTGGATTATGTTAAGTGCTTTGTGGGAGATGTGTGTTTTTATTGAGAGGGTCGTGATATTTGGAAGTAAGTACGAGGTGTGTAAAAGGTGACAATTATAATTATGGTCTGTGAAACATAATTATAAGTGTCACACACGTGGACTTGTGACTTTGATTGCATTGATCATTGTTGCTTGTATGTATTATGTAAGGATGTAAGTCTGGATAGTTGTGTAAGTGGTTAGTGTAGATGTGATGTGAGGATCCTTGTTTGTGGATGGTTGAATGTTACGAGATGCTTCTCTTAACCATTGAGCGATTATATAGGATTTTAAGTTGAGTAGATGTAAGGTTTCTTTCATCTATCTTTGAGATACATCGCGATACTGTTGGCATTGTCGTTGTGATCTTAAGTTGGTTTCGTTAGCTCCGTCTCGTCGCTTCCTCGAGTCTATCCAAAGCCTCGTGTTGGGATTCTAGGTGTTATTCATTGAACTGGTTGTTCTAGGTTTCCGTTTCGGCCTTTAGCAAAGTTTTGATTGTTTTCCTTTTCTTAAGGTGTCGATACTTTTTGGTTTGGTTCTAAGACCGTTGGTATGGATGAGTTCTCATGGTTTGCAAGAGTTCCTGTCGTGTTCGTTTTCAAGAAAATTAACATTTTTGTATTGGAATCCTTAAGGTATTTTGGGAGTCTATTTTTCTATCATGACGTCTTTTGTTGCGAGTCATAAATTCCTTTTCAAAGTAATTTTGTTGTAGTCGATATCATATCGTTTAGGTGTTAAAAACTTCTTTCGAAAATAAATTATATAAATAAAATGCAACACAATTTGTTTTAACCATTTTTGATTTTCTATTTATAAATTATAATTAAATACATTTTATGAAAATTTTATTTAAATTTTTTTTACACTTAAAATTATTGGCATTATTAACTAGGTGGTTTCTATTTTTATGAAAATGATTGGAATAAGGTTATGTGGGCAAGTTTCCTTGGGTTAAAGTAACTTTTGGAACAATGGTCTTAATTTTTTATAATGGGTCGTGGAGCGTGGTAATTATTCATTGGGTGTTTCTAGCATCGTTGATGCGTTTGTTAGGTCTGAGGTTCGTTCGTTATGTCGATGTTTTATTTGGTTTTTTTCTTTTTGGTTGTGTGATTTTTTTAGGTCCATACCAATTGGTGCATGCGAAGTTTGAAATTTCTTCATGGCGTGGTTCTAGAGTTGATGGTAGGTTATATCTTCTGAGTGGTGCGATTGATGGTAGCGAAGCGAATAGAATTATTCGCGATTCCAAGTTAGAATTTGAGAATTCTCGTTTTACTTAGTACCTCTTAGTGATGGGAGCGTTGATGTAGCGGTATGAGAGAATTGGTTGTTAAGGCATAAGGCTGGGATGGCATGCCACAAGAAGGTAGTTAAAATACCTTAGTGAGCTAAAAAGTGGTTTTAAGGTTACGTGAGGAAACACTAAGAGGTTGTGAGGTCTCGTCGGGATTACCAAAGCATATGACGTCAAAATTTTAGTGAAAAAAATGATACTTTAGTTGTATGTGAGCTTTCAAAGGTTTCTCAAGAATTTAGTGGGGTAGTTTACCCCTCGTAGTAAAATAGGATTTCGTTGAATTAGTTCTAGGAGCGACGCCGATATTTGCGAAGGCTCGTGTCGTTGATGTTTTTTTAGACAAGGCAGAGTGTGGAACGATTCAGGAGTGCCAAATGGTTTAAGGGTTGGTTAGAATGGTAACTTGTTGAGGGAAGCGTCTGTATTGATTGGTAAGGAAGTAAGGTAGGTTAGTTTGAAATGTGCATAGGATTATTCCGAGAAGTGTGAGATAAAAATTCGTATGTGATGTCACCAATGGAGGGTGCACGAGGATGACGTAGCTAAGACTGTTTTTAGGATGCGTAATGGACACGTTGAAGTTACGGCTATGCCTTTTGGGTTAACCAATGCACCAGCGGTTTTCATAGATTTAATGAGCCGGGTGTGCATGGCCATATATAGACAAGCCAGTTAACGTATATATACAAATGATATTTTAAACCGACTCGAGCTCTAAGGAGGAGTTCGTTTAGTCGCGCGTGAAGATGACCGCCCTCTGTGGAGTCACTAAAGGAAGATAAGATGATACGTGAAGTTTTCCAACATGTAGAAGCGGAGCATGATGGAAGCTTTATCTATATGATGGAAGGAATCCAAATGGGGTAATGAGCCGATCTTGGCATTGCCGGAAGGAGCAGACGATTTTGTAGTATATTATGACGGAGAAGTAAGGATTAGAGCTATTGCTTTAGAAAAAGGGAAGGTTGATTGCTTGTAACAGCACGGACAACTGAAGGTTATTAAGAAGGTTTGCATTGACTAAGTGGTAGGTTTTGCCTTATTAATGTAGAGGCATTAAGTGGACGAGCATGGAGAGTAATTTTTAGGATCATGTATGTCTCCAACACACTTTCAATCGGAAGGATTGAACATGAGGCAAAGATGATGGACTGGTGTTATTTATAGATGTTTGATTTCGAGGCCAAGTTACCATCTCGTGAAAAGGCAAATGTAGAGTGTTGTACCGTGGAGTAGGAGAAGGAGGATAGCCAAAAGAAATTGAGTTTTCGTGATAGATGTAGACGATCCGAATCTAGTTTGAGAAAAGGATGTTGAGTGATATTAAGATATGATGTCCAAAGCAAAGAACGCGTCAACATAAGTGTTGTGTGGCTTTGGACCAACGAGTGTGTGGAAGGATGGAGAGTGGTTCATATTGGTTAGACAAGGTTCGGACCTCCATTTGGAGAGATGTAAGGACCTTGGCTATTGAAGAGGCATATACGACAAAGTATTCTATCCATCTTGGAGCGGATACGATGGTGTGGTTTTAGGTTAAGTAATCGATGGCTGAGTATGAAGAAGGATGTAGCTAGTTGCGGTAGTAAGTATTTAGCGTATTCGAGATTTCTTATTTTTTAGAGAGTGGAAATTTGGAAATTGAGGATCAAGGGTCTACAGGATGTTTTGTACAACCTGAGTTACCCAAGTAGAAGTGGGAAAGGATAACTAAGGATATTGTTGTCAAGTTACCAAGTGTGAGTAGTGGATACGATGCGATTTGGGTGTAGTCAATGGACTGACTAAGTCACCCCATTCCTAGCTATGCTTAGGACAAGTATGGTAGATTTTAGAGGTAATTGGAATACTCACTTTCGTGAGATGAGTTTTTCCCTAAGGTGGGGATTATCATTCGAGTATGGATGTCTTCATTTGAAGCATGGTATGGAAAGGAATGTAGGTTACCGTTTTATGGGCCGTAACTGGAGAGAGTGAGTTGAATGGATCGAATTTGGTACAAGAAACAACCAACAAGATAGTGGTAATACAGGAAAGGCTTGAGGCAGCCAAATTGTTGAAGGAGTTAGCTTGGTAGTAGTGGGAAACTTTGTAATTAATGTTGGTAGGTTATGGGTGGTTGAAGGTCTCACCTTAGAGAGGTGTAGTACGTTTGGAAAGAAAGACAAGTTAGAACCGAGTTATGTAGGACCATTTGAGATCTTTGGATATATTGGGCCTACAGTTCGGTTGAGAATTTCTATCTTATGAGCTGAGTATCGGAAAATTGGTTGGGAGGTGCTGAAAGTTTGGGTAAACCTGAATTTGCGTGGATTCTTTAGATACGTTGAGCTTTGTAACATCTTATATCGTAATTTCAAGACAGTTCTTGTTTGATGAGTTGCGAGGTTAGGATATAAAATACGTTGTTACAATAACTTAAGGGTTTGATAAGTTTTCTCAATGACGAGCGAGGTACATGTAGTGGGATGCTTGTTTTCGTTTGGGGTTGTTGTGTTGCTAATCGCACCCTTGTGGGGGTAAGCAAAGTAATTAGCAGTTGGATTCGGATTTTGGAAGTTAGTCGAGTTAAGGTTGACAAGACTCTTGTTTTTGTCAAAGAACGTTAATGTTAGTGGACCGATAGGTCATGAGTAAAAGCAGTATGATAGTATTAGTGAAAGTTTCGTTGGGATTCGTAGCGTGGTCTTGAGTTACTTGGGAACGCAAGAATCAAATGGGTCCTAAGTTCCCTCGGTTGTTTGTAGATAGTGCTAATGGGCCTCAAGTAGTTAAATCTTCGGATGATATTTTCTCAAGGTGAGGATACTGTTGACAACCATGATTTGGCAGGTTAGTCAAAAACGTTTAGTTTTGTATTGACTTATGTGCCTGTTGCAATTTTATGGTGTATGTTTAATTTTGTGAGGTTATATGAGTTTTATGTGGGTTATGCGAGGTTTTGGTAATTAAATCTATTGGTGTGATCTCTCAATGAGATTATAAATGGTCGTGGAATGGTTGATTTATTTGTTCCAACTTTGAGTGACAAGAAAATGATTATTGAGATTTGAGCGTTTCTGTGTTAAATGTGTAAGTATTATTACGTATATGTATTTATGTGTTAGTGAATTAAAATAAGATTAGGTTTTAGAAGTTAGGTTAAGGAATAATGTGGTTAAAATATGGAAGATGGTAGTAAACTTTCCATATATAGAAAGTGAATTTGGAAATGAAAAGTTATTTTTAGAAATAGAAAGTAGTTTTCAAGCAAAATGATTTAACAAATTAGCTTAGGTTTTTATAAAACTTAAGGTATAAAGATAATTAATTAATTAATAAAAGAAAAGAAAAAAAATATTTTTTTTAGGCATGAATAGTAAAAAACGAAAATTAAAGGGAAAAAGAAAGGAAAAGAATAAGAAAGGAATCCTAGTTATTATCTAATTCTAATTAGGGATTATCTATAATTAATATGTAGCCTATAAATACAAAAATAAAGATCCCTAAACCCCCCTATTGCTGTGTTCGGTCGATCCAAGAAAAAGAGGAGAGAAAAAAATTGGGGTTTTTATTTTTGGGTTCAAGAATCAAGTTTGAGGTATGTTTAATTTATTTTTATTAAGTTCTAATTAACAATTAATGTAATCTAAGCATGATGGATTAGGGTTTATAAATTAGGGTTTTGATTTTTCTGGAATTTTATGAAGTAATGATGATTGTTTGATCATTAGTTTAATTGGTTATGAGATTTGATCGTGTATTTAGGTCTAGATCGCCCGATTTAGTTGTTTAATTCACTGCAGAAAGTTAGGCAGTTTTGTAACGAGCATAACTCAATCATAAATTATCAAATAAATAATTTACAACATACTGGAGATAACCTCAGAGAGTCTACTTTCCAGAAAAGTTGGCCTCGTAAGTTTTTATGGTCGGGAAGTGGGTCAAAAGGGCGTTACAAAATCAGTGTGTAAAACAGTGACGAATTTCAGTTTTGGTTTTGATTTTTCTAAAAATACTTAGACAACTAGTTAGAAGCTAAAAATCACGTGGAAGTTAGTTTATATATTGTGTGTGACCTCTGAATTTTTGCTAAGCATGAAAGGAGGTCTAAAGTGGTCAGCTAGTGCCATACTTTTAGAAGGTCAGATTCTGGACGAATTTTGGACACTTTGGATTAATGAATTTCAAAAGGGTATTTGTAAAAGGGTGATGGTTTTGGGAGTGTTTAAGTGGTGCGTTTAGGACGCGTAAGTGGGTATAAAATTCTGCTCAAAACCAGAAAATATAAAGTGTGCATTGAAGTGTAAATAACATATGTAGGAGTTGGAAAATGTTTAATATCACAGATAGAGGCTATGGTTGATAGCTTAGATATCCATCTAGTTAGGTTAATTCATATTAGGTTGATACATAATTGGAGGTAGTTTATTGTAGTGCTTATTGGTTTAGATTCAGGCTGTCAAGATCTCGATCCCAACCTAGATCGATTTGTCTTTGCAAAGATCCGAGTCTGTAAAATCGGATCAAGATCTTAGATCCTACCAATTTATCTTGTTCTGTTTGCAACGGATATAACGAGTGGTGAAACTATTTTTTATTTTCTACTCTTCTCAAATGTAAAATTTATACTAATATCTTTTGAAAATGTCAAAGTTCAAATTTAAAATACCAAAATAAAAGTAAAACACAAAAAAGTAAATTTTCAATCGTGGCGTTACAAAATCAGTGTGTAAAACAGTGACGAATTTTAGTTTTGGTTTTGATTTTTCTAAAAATACTTAGACAACTAGTTAGAAGCTAAAAATCATGTAGAAGTTAGTTTATATATTTTTTGTGACCTCTGAATTTTTTCTAAGCATGAAAGGAGGTCTAAAGTGGTCAGCTAGTGCCATACTTTTAGAAGGTCAGATTCTGGACGAATTTTGAACACTTTGGATTAATGAATTTCAAAAGAGTATTTGTAAAAGGGTGATGGTTTTGGGAGAGCTATGAGAGATTCATAGGACATATATGTAGCATGGAGAATTTTGGTTTGAATTATGGGAGTGTTTAAGTGGTGCGTTTAGGACGCGTAAGTGGGTATAAAATTCTGCTCAAAACCAGAAAATATAAAGTGTGCATTGAAGTGTAAATAGCATATGTAGGAGTTGGAAAATGTTTAAATCGAGTATAGAGCTATGGTAGATAGCTTAGATATCCATCATAGTTTAGGTTACATCATATTGGGCTGAATACCTAATTGATGGTAGTTTATTGTGTGCTTAATTGTTTAGATTGTTCGTGAGGTGTTGTGAAGCTTTTGTTGGATTATTTTGGGAAGCTAAGCATCAAGTGAGTTTTATAGTCCCACTTTTACTTCGTTTTAAACTTGGGATGGAAATGATGCTAGTATGGAAATGTTTTGATTACTGTGATAATGTGTTTAAAGTGATGCATGGACTTTATGTGGCTATTATATGTTATGTGCTACATGTTTGTGATGTGATACGCTCCATGGCTTAGTGATCAATTGGAGTGGGTTTTGTGATACGCTCCATGGCTTAGTGATCAATTGGAGTGGGTTTTGTGGTATGCTCCATGGCTTAGTGATCAATTGGAGTGGATTTGTGGTATGCTCCATGGCTTAGTGATCAATTGGAGTGGATTTGTGGTATGCTCCATGGCTTAGTGATCAATTAGAGTAGTTCTGCGATAGAGACGTCTCGTAATCGTGTGAATGGTATTGGTTTGGATTGGATTTGATTTGGTTTACATGATAGCTTATATGGTAGTTCATTTATTGTCATGCAGTGTTTTCATTTATCACAGTAATGATTTAATTGGATTTAAAGGTTTGTTTTGCGTGTCTTAAACCTATGACTCTCACCAACCATTGTGTTGACGTATTTAAGCATCATTTTTAGGTGAGCTTCATGAGAATATTAGGGTTAAGAGAAGTGGCTAGGACGACCGCTAGGATTGCATTGGAGTTCGCTCCTGAGTTTATTGATGTTTGTTGCATGGATTTTGTCGAATGTTATTTGATTTTATTAGGTTCGTGAGATATTGTTCTTGTATTGGTGAGACCCTTTTTCATTAATACAAGATGTCGTTCTTTTGGTTTTCGGTATTGTCATGACACATTGTGTCTTTATTCCTTAGTTATGCATTTAGTGTTTCTCTATTGTTGACACCATTGTGTTGTGATGATATCCATGATGTTACGCCTCGTGTTTCCGCCTTGGCGGGGTGTGACACTAAGGGATAGTGGGAAAGACTATCGTGTTTTGTGAACGAATATAGATTAACCATGAGAAATTATAGGATTTGGACTGTGGAAAAACTTAGTCTTTAGAGGAATCGGAAGAAACCTTGCTTGAAAAGACTAAACCCTAGTGAATTGATGTGATTCGTCGAGGAATGGAATTTCCAGTCGATGTTGTGATTCGATGATTTGAGTTGAATTTTAGGGCAAAATTCCTTAAGGGGTTAGACTGTGATAATCGGTAATTTTCCCTGGGTTAAGTATTATAAAATATTATAATTTTGTATTTTGAAGTCTTTCAATCTTGTCAGTTTTCCTGATGAAAGCTGAAAAGTTGACTTCAGTTGACTATTTTGCGTTTAACGGTTACGGTTTAACAAAGGAGTTTGATGGAGTCTTGAGTTTCAGGAGAGAATCACTTTTGATTCCTCTTTCCATTTCGGAGTATTTGGTTGGTATTTTAAGTAATTCCGGGAAGCTTTCGTGTGATTTCCTAAAAATCGTCACGCAGCGTGTACCGGCACGACAGTTTGTTTGGAAATAATTTTAAGTGATTCGGAAGTGTGTAATGAGCTTATTTATTTAAATAAATTCATGATTTTGCAAAACGTTGGTTTAAAACGTAAATCGTTGGTGTGTGATTTGAAAGTTTTCAGAAAAAACGGTCATTTTCGTGAAATTCGGTAAAAAGACTGTAACGGTCGTTAAAGTGTAAATTTTGAGCAAGTTGGTTTTGACAAAGCGTAATTTGGGGATTTAAGATGTTTTCATACTTGTGAGGCTGGTTCGGTTGAGTTTTAAACAATAATTCATGTTTTCGGTCCTGACCCGGCCGTCAGCGTCTAAATAGAATTTTTGTAGTAAATTAAGGTGATATGTGTCGTATAAATAACCTAGATTTATGGAAAAGTGATTTTAAACGCAATGGAAATATTAATAAAACTTGGGTAAAGTTGTAAATCATCAAACTTTGAGCTTTTAAGTGATCCCGACATGAAAAGATGAATCTGAGACCCCCTAGGATTCCCATTTGGGACGTGTACAAGGAGGAGACAACAAGGCTTCTTTTTAGCTTTGGTTGTCCATGCATGGTACAAAGCAATTGTCATAACCTCAACATTTCATTCTCATTTTGAAATCAAACAAAGATAAAAATCTATCTCTTCTCTCTCTCTTAAAATCAGACGAAGCACCAAACCACAAGAAACATTGAATTTTTGAAGATTACCAAGAATATAACAAAACTATTTCACAAAAATTATTTAGACAAATTATTTTTGAATTATAAAGAAATGTTTTATTTGGTAATTATTTTGAATTTCAAAATCTGGTCATTTTCCCTCCTAAAATGAGTGTCACTTTCACCAGACAAGTTTGTCACCACAAAAAGACAAAAATAGGAGCGTCTGTCGGGGCGGTCCCTTAATTCGGCCGGCGGCCCCCTTAATTGTCCGGCGGCTCCTAATATATCTGGGACCGCCGTATCCTGACAGGCTGTTTTTCAGCTCCTATAAATAGTGGGTCACCTCCAACTATTTTTATAACCTTTTTGCATGATTTTCTTTCAGTTATTTCTCTCTCTAGATCTCACTAAATCTCTCTAAATCTTTGATCATTCAACTTGTTTAATCTTGTTTAAATGTGATCAAATCTTCTATCCTTTTCTCCTTTCCTCAAGTGCAAGATAAGAACTTCGGTCATCTTCCAATCTTTAGTCCATTTGTTACATATAGACCGAGTCCATGTCTTCCAATATTTAGTAGTGTGTAGATCCAAATGATGTATATATTTGGATGGGTTGATTATGGGTTGGTTTGTATTTTAGGCCTTAAAATACATTGATGAAGTGGTAGATTGGTTCTAGATTTGTTTAGGACTTACATCTGCTTAGTGTCAGAAAATAATGTAAGCGACGAGGTTTATTTGTTTAGGCCTATATACTCTAGGTTTGTTATGTTGGGCCATTAAAACATATTGGGTTTGGTTGTACATAAAAAAGGATGATCATCTAGTACTTTGTGTCGGAAATTATTGTAGGCAATTGTATAAGGTTTTCTCCGCCGAAAGGGAGCTTGTTGATTAGTGAAGTAACTCTCGAGTTGGATACTCGGGGAGTGGAGTAGGGCGAAGAGATCTTCGTGACTGAACCACTATAAATCACCGTGTCGGTTTGCATTTTCTTTTACCTTTCGCTTTACTTATTTTTTTTCATTTACCGCTTTACTTCTATACTTGCATTGTGCTTATAATTGTGTGAATGGTTGTGTATATATATTGTTAGCTAAGGTTGTGTACTACTTTGTAGCTAATATTGTGATTGAGTTTGTATTATTAAGATATGTGCTAGTTGTTGTAAAACCTATTATCGACACTTCTCATATTACGTCTAACTAGATTGGCGATTTGATATAAAAGATTTAAAGTTTTTAAAGGAAAACGTATTCACCCCCCCCCCCCTCTACGGTTTCCATAATTGGTATCAGGAGCCACGTCGCTCTAGTTTTCAAAACAAATGGTTTTTAAAATAGAGTACGATCCATGTATCAAATTACCCATGAATGGGGATTAAATATGAAAAGTGTTTTGTTGCTTGATTCGTATTAGTTTTGTTGTTAAATATACCTCGTATACTAGCTTGACTGAAAATATTTTCAAAAAGCTTGGAAGTGTAATATACGTCTTTGTAAGTCCTATGAGTAAAAATGATGTCTAAAACACGTGTTTTATGTGCTGGAACAACTCCCTGAAGTCCTACGTCCCTACATTAAGTTATCAAATGATTTTATACGAAAAAACTTATTTTTGGATCACTGGTGGCGGTCCCATAAATGTCCGGGCGGCCCCCTAATAATATATGGGGTCGTCACTTTATGGGGCCGGCCAGTTTGTTTAGCAGAATTGGTCAACTTTGAAAAATCATATAAATCAACCGTAAGTCCGTAGAAGTCGTGCCACCCGCCATTTCAAAGAGAATTGAGTCTACTTTCATTTAAAATTACTTCCAAGTCTTCATCTAAACTTAAATAAGTCAGAAATGCAAAATACTACATAGTGGTCAAAACTTTGAGTTGCGTTTTAACTAAAAATTGTATTTTTACATTTTCTTTGTATCTGCATTTCTAATTGTATCTCTTTGTAAAATAGTGTATTTGTCTTTACAACAATTTGATCTTAATCTAATTTTTGAAATGGGGAGCAACAATTTTATTTCAATCAAATCAAGCTAAGTATAAATCAGTTATATCTAATACACAAACAACGACGAAATTTCTTTATGTGTGTGGCTAGTTGTTTTAGGTGTGTTTAATGTGTGTTTTTTACCTTTGGGTAATATATATTATTAAGTAATATTACTATTTGTAATTGAGCTAATTAGGATATCTAAAACACATGTGCATGTTTGCTAATTTTGTATGTTATATTTTTCTGGTTATGCCTAATAGAATACGCTAGATTTCTTGGTTAAGTTGCAAATTGTTGTGCATTGCATATATGCATAGATCACTATAATTCAAGTGTTACATAAGCACTTTGTAGATCATTTTGAGTTAGTACCCACTTAGGAATGAGAGTTTAATAGTTTGTCAAGTGTATGGAAAAATAATGTCCTAAGATCATATGTTAAAACCCATCATTAAAATATTTCCAACACATTATCTTTCTTCCAAAAAAATGTCTAAATATTTTTATCATCTTGCGTTGTTTGATCTCGGGTTGGTTAAACAAAATAAAAGATTGTATTAATTCATTGGTAATTAAGTAAAAAAAAATGTACTTTTAAACTTTGCTTGTGCTTGCATTGTTCTAACACACACACATAATTATATTATTTTTTTATAAACGTATAGTACTTTACAAAAGATGCGTGTTGTATAAAAATAATTAGGAAAATCATTTATATACTCATAAAACGTCAAAAACTATGCACATTATGCGTAACAACAAATAGTTTATTCGCACACGCAAAATATATGACAATCTTGAAGTAAGAAATTAACTTGTCATTATTCATCAACCTCACACTTACAACTAGTCTTAGATTAGTGGAACATAATATGAAAATCTTTATTTGTCTTCTTTTAAAAGAGTGTTCGTGAGGGTCAAGAAATATTTCGAATATTTCAATCATTATTCAAACAACATAGAGTTATTATCAAATATATTTCGACAAGTTCTAACGTTATGGACAAGGAAATCGAATTCTGATCTATCTAGTTTTAAGACTATATCAAAATATAACAAGAGATATTATCTTAAACCTACATACTCAATCACACTCGATTGATATGAAAATAATGACATCCCTTTCCAAGACGATAAGAATATGCATCAGATCATAACTCACACTTGTGTAGATGATGTCATATTGAGTCTACTTGTCCAATAGTTGTGTTCCAAATATTTGGCAAATATATGCATAAAATACACAATGAAGTAGGATTGACGACTTGAATGTTTTGTCCAAAATATTCAAGTAATTTACCTTGCAATGCAATTGGTAAAGTCGTCATCTCCGAAAAGCCAAACATGAGCAAATGCACAACATATGTAACTTTGCTCAAACAATTCAAAAGCACAACTCAAAACTCAAACTCTCTTCTTATCAAAACTTTCTCTTACTTTACCAAATAAGCATAATATTTCTTCTTCACCAAATGAGAACCCTTTAACCATCTAAGGTTAGGATTAGGAAGAATTGAACATATTCCACAAACCATTTTTGTGCTTTCTTTCAATAGGTGATCGTAAGAGGATTTTGAATATGAAGATGATTATTATTCAAACGATAATCAATCTCACTATTCAATCTAATTACAAAATTAGAATATGAACATGAAATCGAGACTAGGATTTATCTAGATCACGGAAATATCAATCAAATGACCATAGATATTTTTCCGTGTCTACATGTTTAACCATCCTCGGTTATTACATGAAATCACGAAGTCGATTGCAAGACAACAAGATTAGTCATCGATTTGCAATTCACACTTGCAATGAAGATGTTTCATTGAGTCTAAAGTGTTCAAATGTTGTGTTATTAGCTATGGTCAAATTATACATGCTAAACTTAACACACTCTGAGTAGGATTGACGACTTATAAATTTCCATCGGGAAACTCATAAGTACTCCAACTTGATGAGCAAGACTTGGATGTCATTTCCAAAAACTCAAATTGAGAACTCTTATAAATTATATAAGCTTCTCCTAATAACCTAATGTCAACACCATATCCCAAATAATAAGAAACCCTTGTCTAAATTTGGCATTTCCATGGATCGATGGATCCTTCGTCTTAGAGTTATCTTTGGTTTTGGTAAATCTTCCCTAAGGCATTAGATTTAAAACATCTTCCTCTTGTGAATCACTTGCTTAAAAGTCTAATATACATGTAATAAGATCTATTAAGGTAATAACCCTTTAATTGGATTTCTATCATAAAAGACATGCAAAGGTTCATTCTTTGAACACTCTTATCATAAAGCATTACGCATTTCCTAGGTTCTTAATGACTCATTCTCTCTTATACCTACAATAACTTGCTTGCTCTCTCATTTAACCTTAGAATTCCACATATCTTGATTAGGATTATGCGAACCGGAATTAAAGCATGTTAGTTGAGTCATGTTAGGCCATCTATGAAAAGATAATACAAATTTTATCTTTGCTACACTTCTTAGCAAATATATGGAATTTTTTTTGCATCTAACTTGAGAATGATACTGGCAGGTACTATTACACTAGAAATTCAATTTGACCTAACGGTTGAATTGCTTCCAAGAGTGAAGTTGGGTTCGTGGTATAACCCATAAAAATGGTCGTGTTCAGCCTAAATTGAGCACCACTAGTGATAGTCTCATATTCATTCTCTAATTTGATTAAATGGCTCTTCCTAAATATGCCTAATGATAGTCTACATCGATAGACTTTGTATTTCATTAGGAGTGCACTCTAAGCAAGTAGAAATTAGGTTTCTCCTTAATCAATCTAGACTATATGCATTTCGCATATGTGCTTTGAAGTTTCAAGATGATAACATGCTCCCACATAATGTAATTATATGCTTTCATGTTTATCTTAATGCTCGATGTTTATTTGCTTAGCTATTGAATGCATGTTTATTGTAAAAGCGTTTGCCTTTTTTTAGCAATTTAGATAAAAATATCTCTTAGTTTATCTAAATAACACATGCTCCTAAGTGCTAAATGCTAACATGTTTTACATGATGATTGCATTTAAAAATTATCACGTTTTGTATGTGTCATTTTACATGACTTACGTTTTAATTGTGCACATTCACTATGTTAGTTTAATGTATGACAATTAATATTTAAATGTCATATAGTCTTACACATTAATCTTGTTGATTATTATGTTGATGCATGCTTAGATAAACTTGCATGCTTATATCTATATGTCTTATACATCTATGTATATATTTTCTCACACTAGAATATCTTTCTTCGCGTCCGAGTCACTAATCTAAATTTTCAAAAGAGTCATAAAATGGTCTTAAATCTTCTAGAGTCTTTTTTCACACATTTCCTTAATCATCATCTCCCTTTATTCCAAATAATACACTCTTTGTCACGAAAAAGTTAGATGCAAATCAAATAGCCTTCCAAGTAGGTTTGACAACTTAAATATTTCATCCAAGATATTCAAGTACTTTTAACTTGCAATTCGCAAACGTTAAAGGTCATATTCGAAAATCCCTATTCAAGCCTTTTAACAACTTAAGTTAAAACGCTCTCCTTTTCTCTTCGACGAAAACATTCTTTCTCTTCAACGAAAACATTCTTTTTCTTCGACGAAAACATTCTTTCTCTTCGATGAAACATTCTTTCTCTTCGACGAAAATACTCTTTGTCTTTTGATCACACCTCTTTCTTCTCACTCAACCACACCTCTTCAACCATAGAGATGGCTAATCTCTTTCCTCTAATATTTACGTTACCACCTTTAAGACAACCGTACTACAAAAAATTTTAAAAAAAACAACAAAATTTTAATATTTTTTTTTTTTTAATTCAAAAAAACTCGTCGTGTGATTGTTCTATGAACATTCACAATGCTCGAGAAGAGCTACATAACTTTGTGAGTGTAGTTTATCGCACGTTAACCACCATCCGTCTTGACACTGTCAAACTCGTCGTCTCTATCTTAGTTTGTTTTTCTTCTTTATTATTATTATTATTATTATTATTTTAGCGTATGAAACACATCGAAGATACGTCACCATTTCCTTCGGGACAATGTCCAAAAGGAAACATCTCCCTCGAAAAGGTTGCGTCTGAAGATAACATCGCCGACATTCTTTCTTTACCCCTCAAGCGTGAATCGTTAAATTATCTTCGTTCACTGGTTAGGGAATGATGAAAAATCTTTCCAATAAAACCGTTCTCTTCTTTTCTTCTAGTTTTGATTCTAGTTCGTGTTCCATTTCGTGTCGTGACAACTTAACTACTTCATCCGAAGTTCTTTAAGTATTTTTAATTAGCGAAATGCAAATTAAAATGTCACTCCATTAAAAAAAATCATCAATAATTGATTCCAAAACATATATGCTGGTGGCGGTCCCCATAAACCAGGCAGCCCCCTGATTAAAATAGGCGGGCCCAGCCGGCAGCAGGCTTGTGATATCTTTCATTTTCTTTTCTAATCATAAAATGAACACCCTGTCTCTATTCTTCTTCTTCTTCTTCTGTGAGTTGACGTCTACTCCACACCCAAACCTATACCCAATATCTCTCTATAGATCAATGGGTCATCCTCATATCCCAACACTCCTAAGCATCGTTGCTTATGTTTTCAAGAGTCAAGTGAATTTCATAATGAAATGCGTCTCATTATCAAACACATTCCTTACAATCGATAGACTTACAATCCATCACTTCACAATAAATCCCCTCACATACAAACCTTGGTCCTCACATCTCGCATACGTCTTATCTCAATTCATAGACGATTCTTCTCACTCCTAAACGTTTCTTCTCTCTTCTAGTAGTCATTTCACTTCTAATAGTCTTTCTACTTCTAAAGTTTCTTCTCACTTCTAAACGTTCCTTTTCACTTCTAATAAGTCTCCTCATCTCTAACGTTTCTTCTCACTTCTAAATGTTTCTTCTCTCTTCTAATAGTCTTGTTACTATTAGAATTCCTCATATATCCCTTGACAACTTAATTATTTCATCCGAAATATTTAAGTAATTTGCGAAATGCAAATGTCACTCCTTCGCAAAACTTTCCACTTTCTAGAAAGTGAAGAACATAAAGAAGATATTCAATCTTCAAGTGTTATTGAGTCACCACATTGTTGAGTCTCTTATTATTCTTCCACCATGAAATTGTGAGTTTTGTCACACCCCCAGATGGGGCCTAGACGGAAAACGTGTTTGAGAGCGTGACGTCATCATAATCCGAACACAAGGCACAAGAGAACGACCACTAACGGACATTTTTTTAAAATTATAACTCATTGCATTGTTTAAAAATAAGTAAGTTTTACAACATTTAAAGGAAATTAAACATTTGCAGAAGCGAAAATAAAATATAACAGAAGCATAATTTTGTTTTCAAAAGACAACGAGTATGAATGGTAATAAAGTCTTGAAAGAGTATCATATTGCACGTAGACTCCACATAGCACATCAAGAAGTCCAAAGCTAAGCACCTGAGAAAAAAATACTAAAACGGTCAACATAAAGTTGAGTGAATTCATAGGTTTAAGTAAAACATTTATAAGGATCAGAAGGTTACGTGAATACTTCCTCACTCGCAGTATCATGAAAAGTATTTAGTAATCAGAAACGTTCATCCAAAGTAGTATGGACCACAAGACTTCAAAACGTATGTGACAGTTATAGGAGATATAACTTCACATAAAATGGGGTGGGTATTTACGTTGCACTAAGCTCATGACACCGAAGCTAATTACGTTTATAGCATAGTATATTGCTAGGTTGAAACAAGCCCCCGAGGTAACTGACCAAGACTACCTTCTTAAGTTTCGACATGTTAATTATTATCCGATTTATTCGGGAGCACCCGTTGGGTAGTGGAGCGCATACTCACGCACGATAGGGATAATAGTCTCATAGATCTATTTAAAACACTCGCGCTCACCCCATTCGACCGGGACTTTTCCTCCAGTCAAGAGATAGACGGTTCATGATAAGTGGGGCAGAGTGGGTCCTAAATGCTTAACTTAGGCAACACGTAAACAGGGCTACACCAGACGCAATTACTTGTGTCGCTCAATTTAAAAAAAAACGAACCACGTTTTTGTAAAAGCTTAAAGTACTTATATCCATAAGTAAAAACGAGTGTGATATCAATCATGTAACAAGTTTGTAATCAACATATACGAGTTTGAAATTCCGTGAAGTAATCGAGTTTGTAAACAAGCATGTTTCTCACCCCAAAAGTAATAAGGTAAATATAAAACGAGTAAAATGTGGGGCTATGAACTCACCTTGATATTGAAGAACAATAAGCAGAAATGCAATAATAAGCAAAGCACGACGAAAATCAGAACGGCTCGACCAGAAGATGCGGCTTAACTTAACGGTTTTTATATCCCCACTACTTAGGATAATGAATTTGGGTTTCCGATGGAAGAGTACATCACAAACGCGTTAAGTATTGATAAAGGATTGAGTTCAAGTGTTAAGCTGTTTTGGTGTTGGTTACATAATATAAATCGAAAAGTAAATCGCAAAGTATGTAATATATTCCGTATATATTACATATGAAAATAAACACTTACATAATTCATATGTTGAACTATATAATAAAGAAACATTTAAAAGAATAAATCGAAGTGATAATAAAGAAGGTGATAAAGTAATTAGACCAAATAATTCGACACGTTTTAGGAAAACACCACTTTAATAGTTACAATGTTCTTGCATAAAAAAAAAGTCGTACGTTTTAAAGTTACAAAATAAGTAAAAGATGTTTCTAAAGTTTTTACAAAAAGTTATGACTTTATTTCCTAGTCCTGATCTAATAAAATAATATTTATAAATTAATATTTTATTATCTTGACGGGTTTTAGTTAAAAAAGTTTATGCTCGAGTTTATGTAAAAGTATAGTTTTTTCGATCTTTCACCGGGTTAATGTATAATTAAATTTAAAATAGTTTAAAAACTAATATAACATTGTCCATTTATCCGTTTTTAATATAATAGGAATTTATATGAAAACTACTAAGTATAGAAGAATTTTTAGAAATTTCGACATGACCTTGCGGGAGGGGTTAAGGGGGGGTAAGTTATAGGGGGATACAACTTTTTCGCCTTATTCAAAGAAATTTCTCAGATATTTTGGGTAGGTTCGCCCTCCAATGTGAAGGCAAAATGTTCGTGAGGTGGTATGTAAAAGGTTTTACAAAAGTTATTGTTGGGAATTATAAAATAATATTTTATAATTTAGTATTTCGTTACGCGTTTTAAGTAAACTAGTTGTATCGTTTGTAAAAGTATAGTTTTCGTTTGTTGTCGCGTTATTGTGTAACTACATATTAAAAATCTTAGAAACTATATAACTTTGTCCATTTATCGGGTTTCTAAACTAATAAAAGTTTTAGTGAAAATACTAAGTATAACGATTTTTTTTTAGAAATTTCGGCATGACCTTGCCGTTTACACGACGTTTCCATTTTTACTAAACTCAAAGTTTTTCCACTTTTAACCAATCAATGTTGTAATATACTTGCACGTTTCAATTTATATCTAATCGAGATCGACATATAATAACATAAGCAAAACCAAACACACCCTTATTAATTATTAAACAATAAACCAAATACACCCTTAACTGCTGTACCAAACAGCAAATCCAAACGCCCCGTTAGGGCCATAAAACGCAGAAACAAACACACCCCTTGGGCTGTAAAACAAGGAAACAAACACCTTTTAAAATTAATAAAAATAAATGACTTAAAAAAAATACACATAAACTATATTTAACCATCCAAAAGTGGAGGTGGTGGTGGTTTCGGTTGGCTGTCGTGGTGGCTGAGCCACGACAGTGGTGATGGTGCGGCTGGCGAGGGGTGGAAGAGGTGGTGATGATGTTGATGAAGGTAGCAATGGTGGTGTTGGCGACGAGGTGACAGTGGCAGCGAGGTGGTGAGGATGGTGGTCGTGGAGAGGGTGATGACGGTGATATGGTGATGTTGGTGTCGGTTGTGACGTGGCGGGGGTGGCGGAGATATGGCGGTGGTGACGAGATGAAGGTAGTGGTAGCGTGGGAGGTGATGTCGGGGTGGTTGGGGTTGCGATGGTGGTGTTCGTTGTGGTGGGTGGCCGGATCTGGTGGCGGCTGGAGTGGCCGACGGTTGGCCGGAGCGGCGGCGCCGAAACCTCACCGGAAAAAGAGAGAGGAGAGGGAGAATGAGATGGAGGCTAGTGATATATGAATGAAAACCCTAATGTCATTCTATTTATACTAAAAAGTATTCAAATCAAAGTGTAAAGTGTATGATACTTGAGGGGAGTGTGGTGTAAATATTATCACAGGGACCATAAGCGTAAATTTTGTTAAAAGATGGTTCGGGTCTCGTTTAGGCTAGTTAACGATTGAATTAAATTACGAAAGTTGCGTCGTTGTTTTCCAAATCATTTTTCCTATAAAAATGAGTATTCACTCGACTATATTTTATACATGTTTTTATAAAATTTATTTAAAAATCATTATCATTTATTTGGTACTATTGGGTGTCGCGGGTAAACTTTGTCCGTAAAAATAAAACTTTATTTTGAACATTTATGTTTTTAAATAAACGCTTTTGAATAAAATATTAAAGAATTTATTAAATATTTTTATTAAAAAAAAGTGATAAATATAAATTTAATTATTTTCTTTGTCGGTACACGTTGTTTACAAAATTTTGCGAGGTTATTTCAGTCATTTTCTCCTTGGTTTCGTGTCTCGGACAAAACTAAAAAGTTGTCTGGAATGTCGTTTTACATAAAATTGCTTTAGAGTCCGAGTCGTGAAAACGTAATTTAGCGGGTCGTTTTTGGTAAATCAATTTAGGAATAAAATATATCTTCTCGTTTTCAAGTCAAATAATTTTAAAAAAATAAATTTGTAAATAAGAGATAACAATAATGATAAAGATTTATTATTTAAATACATTTCAAAAATTTACCGGCTACGCGGTAAATCGTTTTTATGTGACCATAAAAGGTCAAAAAGTCAAGTCGGAACCAAAAAGTCAAAAGGGTAAAATAGAAATTTAAAGTTTTGAAATTTGCGGGTTGTGACAAAAAGATCGATAGTGGGTTGATATTAGATAGACGTGGGTTATAGAAGAAGGTTTTTGGGTCTTTCTCTTGCGTCAAAATCGAACCAAACTCAGCAAAGTTGTAAGTTTTCAAAATTTGATTTAAGTTGTACTTCTATGCTTATTGTGGTGTCTTAATACTAGTTGTACAAGTTGATCGTCATAAAAATCGATTCTTGGAAACGAAAAGTGTATAAAAGGGGTGTTTGTTTGCGTCAAACTCGAACAAAAGGAAACAAGGGTTGAAAGTTTGAATATTTTGGTTGTGGTGGTATTTTTATAATTTTGTCAAAGTACTTTAGAGCTTATTTTGAAGAATGCTTAAAAATAAGCTAGTGTAAAAGGGCTTATTTGATTTTGGGTTATGCTTGTTTGGCTCGGCCCAACCATAATCATGGTTTTGGGCTCGGTTGCACACGGCCCGACAAGAAAAGAGGGCTTGGCCCATTTATTTTGGCTTATTTCAGTTTAGAGCTTATTTGGTTTCGGCTTATATAGTTGAGCTTATAGCTTATTGGTTTCGACTTAAATATTTTAGCTTATAGCTTATTGGTTTTGGCTTATATAGTTGAGCTTATAGCTTATTGGTTTCGACTTAAATATTTTAGCTTATAGCTTATTGGTTTCTGTTGCTTCAGTAAGGCCTTTTGTGTCTTCTTTGTAGCATCATTTCCTCCAAAGCGAGCTTTAATAGCAATAAACATAGATTGAGCATCAGCATACTGGTTAAAGGTAAGCTGATGTTCATTTGGGAGTGCCATGAGGAGAAGACTTCTGGCTTTGACATCATTCTTCTTGCAAATCTTTTCTTCAGTAGTAGAGGGCACAGTCATCTTCAATGCTGTTGATGGACCAGATTCTGGTGCTGTAACAGGAATAGGCACCCACGAATTTCCATTTTCTATTACCTCCCATAATGCATAGTCTTGGATCTGAAAGTACTGCTTGATTCTGATTTCCCACATCTCATACTCTCCTAGTTTGAGAATGGGAAGCTTTGCCAACGCATTGTTCTGAGAATTTTCTAACTCCATTTTCCCTAGATCAAAGTTTCTCAAAGCACAGGCTCTGATACCACTTGTTGATCCCACGCCTTGATCGATTCTTTATGATATAAAGAGTTTGTTACCTTGGAAGAATCCAAAATAACAAAGATTGAGACTTTGTATGTATACCAAAGTGTATGCGGAATCTACACTTTGATACTCTAGAGAAGTTTATTAATGGAACAGTAATGAACACAAACAAACAATGAAACCAAAACTCACTGTTTCAATATTATTAAATAATACGAGTACTCTTGAAGTACTGGGGTTACAAACCTTGAAGCTATTACAAATTCTCTCTAAATATATCTCTAAAAGTTCTGTTTTACACTACACTAGGGATCTCCTTTTATAGAAATACAAGGAGCCCTTTACACATATATCTGCCTATCTATTAGGATCAGTTATAATTCAAAACTAAACATCCCGAAATACTCTCCATGCATTCTTATCTTCAGTTCATCAGCTTTGACCATTTAGCAGTACTAACTCCTTCTACTAGCAGTATTAAGTAACCTTGGCAGTACTAACTTTGTACTGGCAGTACTAACTCCTTTAGTACTGTTGGCAGTATTAAGTCATATGAAGATTTATTCCTAACAATCCTCCCCTAAACTTGTGATTGTCCTTCAAATCATCAAGTTTCTTCTGAATAAAATCTTCTAGTCTTCTTCTTCTGCTGATGATTCTTTCAAACAATTCTGTCACTTCTGCACTTGAGATCTTATGAATCTGAGGAGTTCAAATGCCTGGGAACTCTCATGATCTACCTCCAATTTTCTACTTAACATCTTTGTCAACATCTCTTGGCTTAAGGGATACTTCTTTTCTGTCAACATATGAATTGCCAATCCATTGTCCATCAACAAAATATGGATACCACAGAAATCACATAATCTCCAGCTTAAAAGATTGTATTCATGTTGATCTCTCCAAATCTCATCATCTTTATCAGGCTCAAACAAAGTATGTAGATCTCCCCAAAGCATCAGATCAAAACCTTCTGGACTTGAAGCACTATACCTATTCTTGACCAACCTGTATAATTCTTCTACATCCAGTCTATCAAAATCTTCAAGCATTTCACTCAGTACCTTATAATTCTTTGAACTTCCATCACCTCTGAAAACTTGATAGTACATGAAAGTCTCTGTCAACACACATGTCTTCCAATCCATAGTAGGAAACTTTGTAGATATAAATTCAACCTCTATAGGAGTTTCTTCTCTTGGTACTATGTCCAAGAATCCTTTGAGTTCATCTGTCTCAGCATCTTCTTCTAGCTTTTGTCTCTTCCTTGTGCTTTTTCTAGGAATGGACTTCTTTCTTTTTGCTGCTGGATCTTTAACACCTTCTTTCAATGCTTCTTGTTTTTCAGACACTTCTTCCACAACCTTTTCAGGAGACTTTTCTTTTGCAGGAGACTTGACAGGAGATTTTTGAGAAGACTTTTGCTTTCCACTTCCAAGCTCTGTATCCATTGGCATAATATTTTGATTGAAATCCCAAATCTTTTCAAAGATTGGCCTTATATCATTGTAAGACATTCCCTTGAACTGACTGATCTTGAAGTTCCCTTGGTTCTTCAAATATTTGATCATATTCCTTCTAGCTTGGGCAATAGTCTTTGGCTTCATTTTGAGAGCATGATATCTAATGACATAAGGATCATTCTAGTCAATCTTCTTAGAAGATCTTTCAGTCATCTTCTTTGTAGTCTTAGCTTCACCCATACTGCTTTTCTTTTCTTCTGCATCCCACTGTCTAGCAACTCCTCAACTCTAGCAATTTGAGCTCTTTGGTTCCCTCATTTCATTTGCTCTTCCAGTCGAATTGCTTCAGGCATAACTTAATTGTTCTTGTTTCAAGGTCCTTCTTTAACTCTCCGTCTATTAATATGGCTTTTCCTTATCCTGTCTGATCCCTTTTCTCACACTTCTTCTTGAATATGTAAGACAGTGTTCACCAACATTACTAAGATTACTCAGCAGTACTAACTGTTGGAACTTCGTACTAGCAGTACCTAACTTCATAACCAGCATACTAACTTCATCACTTGCTTTCCCACGCCCACATTTGATCTTGAATGCATTCATGGGAGTCCACTTTATGAATGAAATTTTCATTCATAACTTGCTTTTTCTTGAATCATCTTCATCAATAACTTCCTCCCCTGCTTGTAGATTCATCTTCAAAGGCTTCATCATCTGACAATAAGACAACCCAGTTTGTTTCCTTGGATTTCCTAATCTTTATCTAGACTCTAGTCTTGACCCTGAGAATAAGCTGGGTATAAGCAGAACTGGTAGGTTTTTCTGTGTCTTCAACATGTCAGCCTCTAAAACTCCAATCCCTGTCAGAAAGATTGTAAACGACTAGAATTCATCAATTCTTGAAGTTTCAAACTACCCTCATCACAGAGAAGAAATCCAAGGATAAACGAGCAGGGAGAGTGAATCATAGGGGTGTCGTAGGAAGTATCTGTACCAGGTTGTGTTGGTGAAAGTTGTATTACTGAGGTTGAGTAGGTGAATGTTGATAGGTGATGTTGAGTTGTGAGGATAGATGATGGTGAAGTTGATTGAAGGTGAAGGGATAGGGGAAGGTGAAGATGTGATTCTAGAAGGTGAAGGTGAGGGTTCAGTATCATCTAACATAGTAGGAAATAAAGCAACCTCCTGACCTGAAAATCCCTTGGTGGATCTCTTCATATTGCTAAACACCTTCATTGTTAGAGATGGAACAGAATAAAATCTTGTGTGTTGTTGAAGCTTGTGTCTCTGCATGGTCTAGCAAATTTGGATAAACCTATGGTACATCAAAAACTTATGGGGACTAGATATGTTAGACACCATGTGGTCAAAGATCATCCTAGAAAAATTAAACTTTCTATTTGTGGCTAAACAAATGACAGCAGCTGCAATATTACTACTAAACTGCTCCAAGCAGTCTTCTTGGGCTTAAACAATGAAGAAAATATAATAAGAAACTCCATTGAGGTGAAAATGCACCTTTTTGAAAGTTAACTTATCTGATCAAGGTAAGCGATATCCCATAAGCGCCAATTGCGCAAAATCTCTGTAGTAGGAAGAGATGGAAATCAATCTTGATCATCACGAACTTGAGATGTCCCGTAAAGAACCTTCAGTGATGAGGACAAAGTGAGTGTCCATCAATAGTAGCTTAATCTTGAAAAAAAAAAACGTCGCCATTACTAACAGTCAAAGCCTCACAAGCCTCCAAAAATGTTTTAAAAGGAGAACACACACCTCTGCTTCTTAGTAAGCGCAAAGCAAATATGGACTTCGATTAGATGAAATCTATGATCTGATGAAACACTGCACTTCCCGTAATTTTTCCAGAAACAGCTACCAGGTTTGTTGTTCACAAAATCCAAACTACCATTTGGAAAATTTGTGATTAATAAAGTGGGATAGGATCCGAGTATGAAAGATGAAGGCTTGAAAGAAAGGTTAATTGCAATGTAATAGAGAAAACAGAGAGATATTCCGTTGACCAATATTAAGTAATTTAAAGTGATCGTGAATAAATCATATGAATATATAGTAGATGCACGAAAGTCCAATTGGTCAAACCCTACTATACCATATGTATTTGGTCATAAGTATCTCACGCTCTATTAATAAATGAAAAGTCCTGTTAGGCCCAAACAGTACTAACGGTCATCCCAAGCAGTAGTTAATCATAGGCCTAGCGATACTAAAATATGCCTACATATTAACTTCTCCACCCAAAGCATACAAACTCCATAGTTTTGTAAACTGAAGAATAACTTCACACAATCTCTCTTTCTTTTTTAGGCTCACATTTCATCCTCAATTCTTTTGGCTCACTTTTGTCACTCTGTCTATATTTTCAACAACTCACTTTCTGTTTTGAGCTCACCAATTCTCTCTTTTGTTTTTAGCTCACAAATTCACACAAAGTGTAGTTTTTGAAAACGACCAGCCATAAACGGATTGAGAAGTCTTACCAATAGCCGTTTGCTTTGGAACTAGCCCATTGCTTCATTAAAAAAAATGGTGCAAATGAGATAACCAACTAGATTTGAGTAAACTACTAACTATAAACTAGTATGAGGAGTCTTTACCAGTAGCCGTTTGCTCTGGACTAGTCAATGCTTCATTGTAAAAACATGGTGCATTAGGACCATATAGTTTAGATAAAACTATCAATAGCAACGATTTGGGAAGTCTTTACCATGAGCCGTTTGCTCTGGACTAGTCAATTCTTGATGTCTATTAGACATGGTGAATTGATGACCATTTGTTGTATGGTGTAACAACCAACACTTTAAGAACAGCCAACATGTTTCCTCCCCTCAAATAATACATTATGGAGTAACCAATTTTACACCTCATTGTTTATCCTGAAAAAGTTAGCTTAAAACCAAGAAAAACATAATCCAAACATGTTTCTTGTGTACAGTGATTAAAGTGTTTATCACAGATTAACAAAAAATACAAAGAAAGTAACCAGGAGTACTAATTATAACTTAACAGTTTTTTAACAAACAGTTTTAAATATAACTGGCAGTACGTAATTAGACCCTAGCAGTATTAATTGACAAAAACTAGACAGTACAAACATTTAACAGACCTTTTACAAAACAAACAATAGATTTAGGCCTTCGGGATTGTAGCAATTTCCAATACTTTGAAACCAAGAACAGAAAATCTACAGCACAAAACCTTTTGTAAAGAAAGATCACTACATATAAGTTAGTATCATTTTAGCCAATTGAATCAACTTTTTGGATTACAATCCTCTAAAAAGTGATGCCTAATCTCTATTATGTAAGTTTTGTTTTAGAGTGTTGAACAGATTTTCTAATACAATAGGTACATGTTTAATTGACAATGTAAATAAAGTGCTTATAAAAGTGTACCCATAATCAAGCATTTGGTTTTTGGATCCAGAGAACTTGTCCACAAAACATGCAGCACCACTATTCAGCTCAGTTGTAGAAGTGGCAACTACAGTTTGTTCTTGCATTGCCAAGAAATGAACCTATTTCCCAAAATGACAACTCTAGAGGTTTGACTTTCCTAGTCACTTAGCTCTAGCATAGTCACTAACAGTGTAAGCAACTAACTCCAATGGAGAATCCTTAAATACCAAATGACCTAGTGATGATGCCTTTAATTATCTAAAGAGTCTTTGACAAGCTAAGGAGATGGGAAAGTTTTTAGGAAACTTAAACCTTGCACAGCACAAACGCAAAAGCATAATATCATCTAGAGCTTGTAAGATACATCAAAGATCCAATCTTAGATCTATAAAATGTTCATCAACATCATCAGCATCTGCACTTTAACCAGGGCTTTCCAAATCTGTAGAGTGGAGGCAGACTTTCAACTCTGAGTAGTTGAACTTTCAAAAATATCATAGACATATTTCTCTTGACTGATAAAGATGCCTTCTATCTCTGTTGGACCTGCAACCAGCAAAAAGAAGGTGTTTTCCCCCCTAGACCTCCATCTGAAACTTATCCTTCAATAAGCTTCTCAAACACATCACAAAAGCTTCCTTCTAGTAGATCCAAAAATGATTCACCTACATAATTTGAACAAGCAGTATATGCCCTTTTGACTTTTGATGAACAAAGTTTGGATCAGTCAGTCCTCTTTGAAAATCCATTGCTCAAAAGATAAGTGTCCAAATGTGTCGATACGCAAGGCGTCTGGTGCTTGAGAAGTCCATATTTTGCTTTCACAACTTAAACTTTTACAGATGGTCAGGATCTTCAAAACCTGGAGGTTGACATACATACACCCCCTGTTTCCTCTTCAATTGACCATAACGAAAAGCACTTTCGACATCCATTTGGTAGACTGTAAAACCCTATAAGAAGCATGAAGCCAAGAATATTTCTTATGGCATCTATCTACCACTGGAGCTAAAACCTTCAGCCAATAGTCTATACCCTCATACTTGTGTTATGGTCCTTGAGCAACAAGTCTTGCTTTGTTCCGGACAACATTTCCCCTTTTCATCTTTCGTTGTTTTCAAAACCAACTTTGTACCAATACCCATATGACTTTAGGCAAGTCTACAAGAACCCATACATTTTGTAGTTTGAACTGTAGAGTTCTTCTTGCATTGCTTCTACCCATGCAGGATCACTAAGAGCTTTAGAAACTCCTTTGGTTATTCTTAGATAAGAAACAAGCAACTAAGACAGGTATGTAGTTCCTGCGTGAGTCTTTCCTTCATAAATGGCACCAACAAATCCGAGTTCAAGTAAAAGTGTCCATCCTTCTTGTTTGAAAAAAGACTACACATCACCAATCCACATGATCAATTGGAAGATCCTTGTGAATCGTGTATGAAGGAGTAGAAGAACTGCATAAGATGTGTAAGTTCCCTAAATCAATGCCGGTCCTCCTCTTGTGTGTCTCAGTTGTAGGAATTGGACCATCAAGCCTTCAGATAGCAGTATAAACTTCAGGACAGCAATACCAACTAACTCTCTACTACAAGTATTTACTTGGAGACTGGCATATAACTTGTTGATCATCAATACCATATCTTGAAAACTGCCATCATTATGAGTCCCATCGTGACTTGTATTTGTGCATCAGCAACAGATTGAGCGAAGCATCATCATAAGTATGAAGCATCCTTCCAAATTCAATGATAATACAATCTCGATCTTATTGAGAGGATGTGCTGGACACAGAAACTTCTTGTATACCTGCAGAAACATTAGAAAAAGTCCCTGCAACCACTGGCACATAATTCATTGATTGGGTTAGAGAATCAATGATCAAACAGCGCACTTTGGACCATATTCCTTCTAATCATAGGTTTATTCCTCTAAGAACCCAACATGCAAGTTTCCGTAACATCCTGGGTTCTAAATGTTGTATAACTAAAAGCTTTGCTACTTAAGGAATACCCACAAAGAAACCTTCATCCCTTTTTCCATCAAACGTGCCCAACTTATCTAAGTATTAGAAATTGTAACATGACATCCAAATGATTTCATAAGCCCTATAGCTGGTTAATACCCCTACAGAGATTCATAAGGAATCTTGTTATAGGTTTGACTACTAAACCCTATTTTGTACATAACAAGCAAAGAAACAGCTTCTGCCCAGAAAAGTTGTAGGTAACATAGAGTTACAGCTAACATTGTATCTAGCAGCCATCAATAAGAGTCTATTCTTCCTTTATAGCTACACCATTTTGCCTGAGGTGTCCTTGCTAATACTATATTCGCTCTTGATACCTTTTTTCTCTACAGAACTCATCATCACATGGTGTTTAAAATTTTGTCCCCATTGACACTTCTATTATTTTAACCTTCTTATCCCACAGATTTTTTCTATTTCTTTGCTAAAGTTTTGTTTTAAGATCTCACTAGTTTTCATCTTAGTATTCTTAAAAAGAAAACCCATGAAAATCTACTATAAATCATCAAAACTACCAAGCATATATATTACGCATTAACTACTAACACAAGTTTGGACCACACAGATCATATGTACAGAAACAATGGCTTAGTAAATGGAGCTAAAGGCCTTGTCCTTACAAGAGCTCTATGATTGCTGCCTATTTAAGACAGCAACACATGTTTGTTACTTTCTCCAAATCTTTTCAAAGGGCAAATCTCTCTACAAGATTTTCTTTGACAAGTTTGATTAATATTATTGAAATTGACATGACCAACCTCCTATGCCATAACATTGATGTCCTCAGATGCAAGCCTTTGCAATTAGACAAGTTAAACCATCTTTGAGGAACTAATTTTTCATATCAAAACTGTACATGTTATTCTGTCTAAATTTTAAGATATTTGGACTTTCATCAGGCGAACTTAAATTGGGAACAAAACTATACATTTCAATCAGTAAAAAGAACTAGTTCTTTTTGTCACACATTGGGACGACACTAAAAAGTAGAACTTCAACTCTTTGACATAGTATACGATCTTCAAAATCAAGTTTATCAGTTTGATAGTACCTTTACCATGATTATCCTCCATTGCTCCTCCACCGAAAGTAACAATAACCTCCATTAAGTCTTAAGATCTGAAAGATAGCTATGTTTGCCAATAACATTGTGCCTTGACAACCACTATTCCACAAATCCTTTATCATTTAGCTGTGATTGCTCTGCACACAAAACGTATAAAGTTAGTTTACCTTTGGGGACCCAAGCCATTACTGACTTGAATCTGCCTCGGTGCAAACATTGTAATGTATTTGTTAAAGACTATGATGCACCATTGGGGTTTGATAGGTCTCTAAACCCAACATGCTGAGGGCTTAACAGCATTAATTCCCCTTGCCCGACATATTAAAATTGGCCTAACAGTAATAAACAATTTGTCTAACAGTATAATATTTTTTATAATATTAGACCTTTTGTTAATGCTGTATTCTTGTGAAATAGGGCCTTTGAACTTAATTAATGGCGTTATTGTGAAAGTGTGACATTGGTCTACACAAGAAACTATTGATTTTGGTGAGCATATTATAAGCCTAACAGTATTAACAACCTAGCAGGAACTTAAAAGGTCTGCAGTTGTTAACAGACCCTAACAGTACAAAGAGGCTTTGCATTTTTAGATAGTTTTTTAGGCCAGTCCTTCATTAAGCTGCTCTGGAACAATTGTTGGTAGCATTAGGAAAAATTGTATGAATGTGATCATAATCACACAAATAAAGCATGCCTGTTTATTAAAAACAAAGTTACCTCCTAATTGCTTATTTTCTGACCATTTCGAAAAAAAACCAACATCTTTTGGTCCCCTTAGGTCTCTGTGACCCTAATATCTCATCATACTAGACAGACCCTTCTACTTGGTTTTTCAGTTTTACTGACTCTTTCTTAGTACAGTAGGTCCATTAATTTTTCTTTTCTTCCATAGGTAGCACTCAACTTCTTCCTCATCATCTGCCACCCAATCTCAGATAATGAGAGCATCATATTCTCTCAACCCCTTTAGGTGCTTCTACCCTAACATGATTAGCAGGATGGAAAAACTTTTCTTTCTAATCTTTGTCTACCTTAAGTGGAGCACACCAGAGCTAGTTTCAAGTAACAGTCATTGGGTTTGTTGTGTTAAAGAGTCATCAGTATCTCCTTAGAATTGTTTGACTCCACCTATCACAAAATAGTAGTTGGCCTTTAACATGAATCCCTAGTACCATACTCATTTATCTCAGGTTGTTTGAATTCCTCAAGACCTGAATAAGACAAGTCTAAAGGTGTTGGTCTGTTGAGAATTAAGGGATGAGGTGAGGGCATTATCACTATAAGTGATTAAAATGAAATTTCTCCATCAAATAACTCATTTCTCTTAACTTAACCTCTAAAACCTAAACTTATCTTAAATTACTAACACAAAAATACGTATACGTATAATTACTTACACAATTAACGCGAAACCGCTTCAATCACCGAAATCATTTCCTTGTCACCAAAAGTGAACGAAATGAACTTCACAAAATTCAACACAAATCCAATCCCAATGAGACGATCACGCTCAATGGATTGATTATCCAATCTCACATATCCCACACAAACACATATAAACACGTATAAACACATAACCATACATTGCAACAGATACATTTAGGTCAACACTACGGTTTGACCAACCTGCTCAAGTCATGGTTGTCACAGTATCCCCACCTTGAGAAAATCTCGTCCCGAGATTTAACTACTCGAGGCATTAGCACTATCGACAAACAACGGAGGACACTTAGACCTCATTTGATCCTTGCGTTCCTAAGTAAGCTCAGGACCACGCTTCGAATCCCAACGAACTTTCACTAATGCTATCATACTACGCTTTTACTCATGACCTCTCGGTCCACAACATCATCGGTTCCTTGACAAAACAAAGAGTCTTGTCAACCTTAACCTCGACTAACTTCCAAAATCCGAATCCAACTGCTAATGACTTTGCTTACCCCCACAAGGGTGCAATTAGCAACACAACAACCCCAAACGAAAAGAAGCATCCCACTACATGTACCTCGCTCGTCATCGAGAAAACTTATCAAAACCCTTAAGTTATTGTAACAACGTGTTTTATATCTTAACCTCGCAACTCATCAAACAAGAACTGTCTTGAAATTAAGATATAAGATGTTACAAAGCTCAACGTATCTAAAGAATCCACGCAAATTCAGGTTTACTCAAACTTTCAGCACCTCCCAATCTAATTTTCCGATACTCAGCTCATAAGACAGAAATTCTCAACCGAACTGTAGGCCCAATATATCCAAAGATCTCAAATGGTCCTACATAACTCGGTTCTAACTTGTCTTTCTTTCCAAACGTACTACACCTCTCCAAGGTGAGACCTTCAACCACCCATAACCTACCAGCATTAATTCAAAAGTTTCCCACTACTACCAAGCTAACACTTTCGACAATTTGGCTGCCTCAAGCCTTTCCTGTATTACCACTATCTTGTTGGTTGTTTCTTGTACCAAATTCGATCCATTCAACTCACTCTCTCCAGTTACGGCCCATAAACGGTAACCTACATTCCTTTCCATACCATGCTTCAAATAAAGCACATCCATACTCGAATGATAATCCCCACCTTAGGGAAAAAACTCATCTCACAAAAGTGAGTATTTCAATTACCTCTAAAATCTACCATACTTGTCCTAAGCATAGCTAGGAATGGGGTGACTTAGTCAGTCCATTGACTACACCCAAATCGCATCGTATCCACTACTCACACTTGGTAACTTGACAACAATATCCTTAGTTATCCTTTCCCACTTCTACTCGGGTAACTCAGGTTGTAGCAACAATCCTGAAGACCATTGATACTCAACTTCTACTTCCGAAGACGCTAAATACTTACTACCGCAACTAGCTATATCCTTCTTCATACTCAGCCATCGATTAGTTAACCTAAAACCACACAACATCGTATCCGCTCCAGGATGGATAGAATACTTTGTCGTATACGCCTCTTCAATAGCCAAGGTCCTTACATCTCTCCAAATGGAGGTCCGAACCTTGTCTAACCAATATGAACCACTCTCTATCTCTTTTCACACTCGTTGGTCTAAGCCACGAAACATCTTTTGTTGACGCGTTCTTTGCTTTGGACATCTTATCTTATGCCACCAACATCCTTTTCTCAAACCTAGATCGGATCATCGTACATCTATCTCGAACTCATTCTTGGCTTCACTCCTTCTTCCTACTTTACGGTACAACATCTACATTTGCCTTTCCCAGATGGTACTTCGCCTCATGTTCAATCCTTCCTATTGAAAGTGTGTTGGAGACATTCATGATCCGTATAGATTACTCTCCAGGTCTCGTTCACTTAATGCCTCTAGCATTATAAGGCAAAACCTACCACGTTAGCCATGCAATCCTTCATAAGAACCTTCAGTTGTCGCGACGTACAAGCAATCACCTTCTCCCTTTTCCAAGCATGCTTCCAAATCCTTGCTTCGTGCGTCATAATATACTACGAAATCGTCTTCTCCTTCCAGCAATGCCAAGATCGGCTCCTTACCTATTTGATTCCTTCTACATCTAGATAGCTTCCTCTTTGCTCCACTTCAGAGTTGTTAGAAAACTTCACGTACATCTTCTCTTCCTTCAGTGACTCCACGATCATTTTCACTTGCGACTCGTACTCCTCCTTAGACTTCGGGTCGGTTTAAAATATCATTTGTATATATACGTTAACAGGCTTGTCTATATACGGCCATGTGCATCCGGCTCATTAACTCTATGAAAACCGAGGGTGCATTGGTTAACCCAAAAGGCATAGCCGTAAACTTCAACGTATCCATTACGCATCCTAAAAATAGTCTTAGCTACGTCATCCCCGTGCACCCTCCATTGGTGACATCACATACGAATTTTCTATCTCGCTCTTCTCGAGATAATTTATGTACATTCCAAACTACCCACCTTTCTTCCTACCAAGCAATACAGACGCTTCCCGCAACAAGTTACCATTCGAACCAACCCTCACCTTGCAACTCCTGCAATCATTCCAGACCTCTTGCCTTTCTAAAGACGTCAAACGACACGAGCCTTCGCAAATCGGCATCGCTCCTTGTACTAATTCCATTCGAAATCCTATTCTACGACGAGGGGTAAAACCTACTAATTACTTAGGAACACTTTAGAGGGCTCACATACTACAAAGATATCACATAATCTCAACTCATCTTCCTTGGTACTCCTACGAGACCTTGTATCCCCTTTAGTTCTTTTCTCTACGAACCTTAAGCACTTTCTAAATTACCAAGGCATTTTAACTACCTTCTCGTGGCATACCATCTCAGCCTTATGTCTCAACAACTAATTCTCTCCTACGACTACATCAACACTCTCATAACTAAGAGGTACTAAATCAAAAATAAAACGAGAACTCTCTAATTCCAACTCGGGATCGCGAATAATTCCATTCTCTTCGCTACTATCAATCGCACCACCCAGAAGATACGTCCTAACATCAACTCTAGCACCATGCCAAGAGAAAATTTCAAACTTCACATGCACCAATTGGTATGGACCCAAAAATCACACGATTCCAAAAATAAAAAAAATCAACCAAATGTAAACGTCGACAAGAAGAACGAACCTCCGACCTAACAAACACATCAACAATTTCTAGAAACACCCCCAACGAATAATACCACGTACCACGACCCATTAATTAAAAGATTAAGAACCTTTGTACCAAAACCAATTTTTACCCAAGGAAACTTTCCCTCATAACCTTATACCAATCATTTTAAAACAATAGAATTACCTTAGTTAATAATGCAAATAATTTTAAGTGTAAAAATAAATTTAAATAAAATTTTCATAAACTTATTTATTATGGGGTTTCATAAAAGAAATCAAAAATGAATTTGAAAAATATGTGTTGCATTAATTATATACATTATTTCTTTTGAAAGAAGTTTTTAACACCTAAACGATATGGTAATCGACTCAACAAACTAACTTCAAATGAATTTCTTGACTCCACACAACAAAAAAAACATCATGATAGAAAAATAGACTCCCAAAATACCTTAAGAATTCCAATACCAGAATATTAATTTACTTGAAAACGAACACGACAAGAACTCTTGCAAACCAAACAAACCATAAGGACTCATCTCCATACCAACGGTCTTAGAACCAAACCAAAAAGTATCGTCACCTTTAGACAAAGGAAAACAATCAAAACGCCAAACGGAGAACATAGAACACCAGTTCTATGATAACACCCTAGAATACCAACACGAGCGTTGGATATCTCAACGAACAACGAGCTAACGAACCAACTTAAGAATCGCGACGACAATACCAACAGGTATCCGATGTATCCGCAAACGATAGATGAAAGGGAACCTTACCATCTACGCAACCCAACCTAATATAATCGCCCAATCGGTTAAGAGAGGAATTCTCTAACCACACAACCATCCTCACAGGATCTCACATCACATCTACACTACCATCTACACAACTATCCAGACTTACATCCTTACATAATACATACAAGCAACAATGATCAATGCAATCAAAGTCACAAGTCCACGTGTGTGTTGCCTTTATAATTATGTTCGCGACCAATTATAATTGCAACCTTTTTCACCAAATGTACATACTTCCAGACACACACATCTGCAATATAAACACACATCTACCACCATAGCACATAATAAAATCCAAATATACTCAAACATGATAATCCACTAACGAACCCATAAAATCTCAAATCGAACCAAACGAAACATAAGTCACATTGTGAACCCAAAATATAAAAAGCAAATCCTCAATTATAACAACGCACAAGGTAAGAAAACGAAATAAACTTATGTTGGGCCCTCGCTTTGTGTTTGACTTTTTCTCCCTCTAAAAAGACACCCAACTCTCCGCGGGTCCAGTGAGGTAAAACAAATCTCCCAACGGAAATCTCCTAAGGGCTAGGGGAAACAGACTAAAACAATAACAAATAGGGTATATACTATTAGTATCCCCATAATGAAAAAGTAAATATTTTCATATTATATAGTAGTAATTCAAAATAGAAAGAAAATTCAACAGCTTAGAGGTAGCGGGAACCCTAGGTCGCTACGTACACAAACACTATGCCCTAAAATGCCAAATATATAAGGGACCCTTAAGCATAAGTCTAGGCTCAACCACCTAGTTCTCTATAACCGATGGATTTGATACCAATCTGACACACCCCGCCAAGGCGAAAAACGCGAGGCGTATACAAGAAAGGATATCATCACAACACAATGGTTGTCTATATATAGAGAATACTAAAATTAAAACATAAAGTTCGAATCGAGCAAAGACATAAAGTATTCATAACAATACCCAAAACCTAATGGTGCCTTTATTTAATGATAAAGAGTCTCGTCAATAAATTACATGCAAAAACATAATCCAATAATCTTCAACCGCATTTATTCAAACAAAACATAAATAAACTAAGAGCGAACTCCAATTAAGCCTAGCGGGCATTAGAGCCCCTTCACTATAGCTTTAAGATCCTCCCTCATGAACCTCACCTAAAAATGATGCTTAAAAAAAAGTCAACACAATGGTTGGTGAGAGTCATAGGTTTAAGACACACAAATCAATCCTTAAAAAAAACAATTTGCTGCGATTAACATAACATATCATGGCAGAACAATTTAAGCTAGCTATCACATAGGCTATCATACAACTCACAATCAATCACAACGGGACGGAACATGCCCACGATCCACATAACAAAGCCTGGGGTAATCCATTACCCTCCGATCGGAATCACACCAGAAATGGGATCTTATTTCAATCCTCTAATTAGATTTGGAATAGGTAGAATCACTACCCTCTAACCGGAAATCAACCAACAGCAATCACAACAACATTAAGCAATATCAAACCTATATACCACATAAACGTTCATGCCTCAAGTAAAACCACATAATCGCAGCGATTAAACACATTCAAAACATCTTCGCATCATTTCCATCCCAATGTAAAACATTAAAAGTGGGACTATAAAATTCACTTGATGCTTAGCTTCCCAAAAGAATCCAACAAAAGCTTCACAAACACTTCACGGATAATCTAAACAATTAAGACACAATAAGCAACCATCAATACGGCATCAACCCAATATGTGATAAAACCAACCTCAACTATGAAGGATATCTAAACTATCTACATAGTTCTCTACTTGTTTTAACCTTTTCCAACTCTTCTATACACCATTTACACTTCAAATAATACACTAAAATTTTATGGATTAGAGCAGAATTTTATACTCACTTACGCGTCCTAAACGTATCACTTAAACACTTCCATAATTCAAACCAAAATTCACCATGCTACATATATGTATTATGAACCTCTCCTAGCTCTCCTAAAGTCATTACCCTTTTACAAATACCCTTTAGAAATTCATTAATCCAAAGTGTCCAGAATTCGGCCAGAATCTGACCCCCCTAAAAGTATGACGTTAGATAACCCACTTAAACTTCATAACCTACTTAGAAAAAATTCAGGGGTCACACACAATATATAAACTAACTTCCACGTGATTTAGAGCCTCTAACTAGATGTCTAAGTATTTTTAGAAAAATCAAAACCAAAACTAAAATTCGTCACAGTTTTACACACTGATTTTGTAAAGACCTTTTGACCCACTTCCCGACCATAAAAACTCACGAGACCAACTTTGCTGGAAAGTAGACTCTCTGAGGTTATCTCCAGTATGTTGTATATTTGATAATTTATGATTGAGTTATGACCGTTACAAAACTGCCTAACTTTCTGCAGTGAATTAAACAATTAATTCGAGCGATCTAGACCCTAACCGACTAACCCAATCATGAAAACAATCAAAAGAATGATCAAACATGATCTATACATCATAAAATTTCAGAAACATAAAACCCTAATCCAAACCCTAGCCGAAAATTACATGTTTAAAACCCTAATCCATCATGCTAGATTACATTAATTAAAATAAAGACTAGAATTAAACAAGGATTAGAAAATACCTTAAACCCTAAAATTTTCTTCTTTTTCTTCTCTTGGAAATTCGGCCGATCAATAGAGGGTCTAGGGATCCTTTATTTTTGTATTTATAGGCCTCCTAAAAGATCCTAGATAAAAACTAATTAGAATTTGATTCCAAGTAAAACTCCTTTTCCTCTTTTTTTTAAAACCGGTCGAATAAGCCTTTATGTATTTTTTTTCTTTTATTTATTAATCATATAATTACTTGTATTTCCTTAAATTTTTATAAAAACCTAAGCTTATTTGCACATACCTTTTTGCTTAAACGCAATTTACTAGACTTTTTTAAAAATAATTAACTTTCCAAAAATACTTTTCATTTCACAAATTCACTTTCTAAAAATAGAAAGTCTTCCAAAAACTCTCATATCTTAACAAACTCATTTCTTTCACAAATGATACACTTCCCATTTTAATCCATCACCTAGACATCCACATATTAACCAAAACAATTCTCTCAAAATACCCAATCAATTTCATTATCACTATAAGTGATTAAAATGAAATTTCTCCATCAAATAACTCATTTCTCTTAACTTAACCTCTAAAACCTAAACTTATCTTAAATTACTAACACAAAAATACGTATACGCATAATTACTTACACAATTAACGCGAAACCGCTTCAATCACCGAAATCATTTCCTTGTCACCAAAAGTGAACGAAATGAACTTCGCAAAATTCAACACAAATCCAATCCCAATGAGACGATCACGCTTAATGGATTGATTATCCAATCTCACATATCCCACACAAACACATATAAACACGTATAAACACATAACCATACATTGCAACAGATACATTTAGGTCAACACTACGGTTTGACCAACCTGCTCAAGTCATGGTTGTCACAGTATCCCCACCTTGAGAAAATCTCGTCCCGAGATTTAACTACTCGAGGCATTAGCACTATCGACAAACAACGGAGGACACTTAGACCTCATTTGATCCTTGCGTTCCTAAGTAAGCTCAGGACCACGCTTCGAATCCCAACGAACTTTCACTAATGCTATCATACTACGCTTTTACTCATGACCTCTCGGTCCACAACATCATCGGTTCCTTGACAAAACAAAGAGTCTTGTCAACCTTAACCTCGACTAACTTCCAAAATCCGAATCCAACTGCTAATGACTTTGCTTACCCCCACAAGGGTGCAATTAGCAACACAACAACCCCAAACGAAAAGAAGCATCCCACTACATGTACCTCGCTCGTCATCGAGAAAACTTATCAAAACCCTTAAGTTATTGTAACAACGTGTTTTATATCTTAACCTCGCAACTCATCAAACAAGAACTGTCTTGAAATTAAGATATAAGATGTTACAAAGCTCAACGTATCTAAAGAATCCACGCAAATTTAGGTTTACTCAAACTTTCAGCACCTCCCAATCCTCCTGATTCACCAGATATGTGTGATAATGAAATTCAGACTGACCATAATGCTGTAGAATGTGATCATGAGCGTGTTGCGCTTGTCAATTTAATTGCAAATTTAAAACTTGACATTGATGAAAACAAAACGATTCAAAAGAAATTAAAGAAAGCAAACGCATCATTGACTCAAGAATTGACTGAGTGCAAATCTATTCTTGCAGAAACTAGTAGAACTCTGGGGGAATCTAACAGTATTCGGGATAGTTGTTTAGTTGCACTTCAAAATAAATAGACTGAGTTTGAGAGGTACAAGGCCTTTAATGATCGTACAGTTGACTATGACAAACTTGAACGTAAGTTAAATGAAACTCTAGGACTATTAGCTCAAAAAGAAATTGACATCAAAGAAGGTTTAAAACTTAAAGCCTATGAAATTTCAGTTGTCAAAGAGAAACACGATGAGTTAGTCAAACAGAGTCTTTTAACAAAGTCACATTACGAAGGTCTTGTCAAAGAGAAAACAAAGGTAATAACGGATTTGAAACTTAAGGAAGAAAAAGACATTGACAAAATGATTTCAATGGAAAACCAATTAAAGTTTTTGAATGAAATTGTTTACAAAAGAAGTCAATCAATCCAAACCATTCATATGTTAGCACCCAAATGCCCTACATTTAATGGAAGACCTACATTTACTAATCCAATGTACCTAAAAAAGGCTCAGTATGAGAAACCGTGTTTGTATGAGATCCCACTTGACCTATCTGATCCTACAAACAGACTCGTCCTCGATAGGGAAGAGACTTTGACTCTTGAAAAAGAGAGTCGATCAAAATTGAATAAAGACTTACTAAAACCTTTTGACTACACAAAGTTAAATAGTCTTTAAGAAAATTTTAAACCCCCGACCTAGGAATATCAAATACAGTTGGAACATGCAAATGAAATAAGGAAGAAAATGTGGAGAAAATTATTTGTGAAAATGAAACCAAATATTTTCAAAAACATAGCTTTCTTACTTGTGTCCAAATCAAAAAGCAAAAGTAGACAAGCGTATAATGTCATGACGAATAACATAAATCATCTTAGAGAAGTTGTCAATCAAGCTTGGGTGAAACATTCTAAAGATCATTTTCGTGCCCCAACTGCTAAAGATATGAAAATCCTGATTAAGACATGTTTGATGCCTCTTGCCCTTAAGAATCAGAATGATAGTTTCACATTTGTTCATGAACTTAAGAAAGAAATGCATGCTGATTTAAAGTATGTTGAATCCCTTGAAAATGAAATTGGCAAACTAGAATCTGATAAGGCAGAATTTTCAAACATGTATGATATGCTCTTGCAAGAATGTGTGTCTAATGATGTTATGTGTTCTTATTTGCATTCGTTATCTGATTTAGACGATCATGCTAAATTGCAATGCTTATATGATCATAAAGTGAAAGAATGTGAATGTCTTGCACAAAACTTTCGACACAAACTGAATCTGTTAGTAAAGAAGTTTATATTGAGCTTTTACGAAGTTTTACTAAATTAGAAAAACACTCGATTTCTCTTGAACTGGCTTTACAACAATTTTAAAAACAAATGAAAAATGACACGGTTTGCAAAGAAAAAGCGTCAAATGTATTTCTGAAAGAGCGTGAGCAATATTTTGAAATACAAGATTTGAAAGCTCAATTGCAAGACAAGGACATTTCCATAAGTGAGTTAAAGAAACTCATTGAGAAGAACAAAGGAAATGGTGTGGACACTAATTTTGAAAAACAATCAATCTTGGGGAAACCGCCTTCGCAACCAATCAAAAATAGACTAGTGATAAGACAACCAACTGCGTATAATTTGAACGATCCCAATTGCCAAGACATTGGTTTGCCTCCCAAGTTGGTGTGTTGCATAATTTAACAAAACCAGTCACTCCACATTCTTGGCCTCACTTTTGCTAAGCCTTATGATGTGAATGCACCTGGACCTTCTAGGAAAAGCCCAAAGCATGTGTCATTTCAGTCACGAAGGGAATCTGTAGGCTCAAATGACATGGTTCATAACTACTACCTAGAGGAACCTAAGAAAAAGGCACAACTTCAGAATGACAAAACCTTGAATACGAAACCTAGTGTGCAACAATCTGCTAGATTACCAAACACTGCTAATGGTAACAAACCGAAACCTAGAAACTTTAATCAACAACCTAGGAATTGGCCACCATCCATGAGTAGTCGTGTATCGAATAGAACTGTTAATACAACAGAACCACCTAGGAATCAAAAACTTTCTTGAAGTCAAAAGACGTGGCATGTCCTACATGCAAAAAGTGCATTTACAGTACAAATCATGATGAGTGCATCTTAAAATACCTCTCAAAGGTGAATTCCCGTGCCTCTACTGATATGTGTGAAAACACATATCCATTTTATATCAAAATAGACCCTAAAAAGACGAAATTGTGCTTTAAATGCTTGAATATTGCTTGTTTTGTCTTTGTGATTGTGTAGGTACGGATAAAGCAAAAATCGCAAGAAAACGGTCAAAACCGGACAAACACGGACACGGGAACGGAAGAGCACGCAAAGAGCCGGGAGAATGCTATCAAAAGTGGTCAACTCAAGTCAACCTTTGGTCAACCTAAGTCAAATCACTAAATGACAAAAATCCCAAAATTACCAAACCAGTCCCTCATAATTCACCAAAATTCATAAAAGCCCTTAAAGCCCTAACGGTGTTAACTTCTATTAATAGAAGTTAACACCCGTTAACTTTTTCATATAACAAATCCAACAAACAAGCCCGAGCCCATTTCTTTTTTATAACCAATACCCGGCCCAAACCCGAAGTCAAACAAAACCTTACCCGGGTCAACGAAATCAAACACAACCCTTTATAAAAGAAAAAAACGCGGGAATGTTGGTTGTTACTATTCACCGTCTTCAAGGTTTTACCCCAAGCTCAAATCAAGGGGCAAAGTTAAATTGACAGCATGGATGGGTAATTCAAGGGATAAGGTACTAGTTGGCAGGATAAAACGTCACCCAAGCCCTCTCATTGGTGGAAACCCACAAAGGGAATGCCACGTTGGATGCTAAGTAACACTCAAGGATGGGACTTTTACACTTGAAGTACACTCAGAAGAAGCACAACATGTCACAATCACGGATTGCCACGCTGGCAATCCGTGTGAGCTAAGATATGATCTAACGGCCAAGATTAATCTTCCAATGATTGAAAGAATGAATGGCAGTGATTGATTGGAGCGTGTAACAGACCTGTACCTAGAAGCTTCTCCAACGGGCTATATAAAGCCTCACTCCTCACACACAAGGGCATCTTTTCTTTTCTAGTTTTTTTAGCTTAGTTTTTAAAAATTTAGTTTAAGTAGTGGTTAGCTTTTAAATTTTAGTCTTTGTAATCTCATAATTTAGTCATTGTAATCAGCTTTTAAGTTCATTGTAATATGTTTTTGAAGTAATGAAATCGATTTTTCCTTTATCCAAATTTTCATAAGCTTTTTAATCTCTCAAAAGTTATGCTACTATTTCATAAGCTTGTCATAAGCTCATCTCAAGCTCTCACAAGTCTCTAAGCTTGTGATTGAGCTCAATTGTTAGTTTAATCTACTCAAATCAGTAAAATAAGATAAGTATCTTTGCTTAATGAACTTTGGACTTTTGGAAGGGAAGCTAACAATGGAAGAGCTTCCAAGGACTTTTACTGGCTTATTTTAAATAAGCCAGAGCTGTTGATAAGCTCTTTGAGCAAACTTAACCTTTGTTTAGCTAAGGTTGATTGTAAGTGTTCATTTACTTACTTGCCTTAATTTTCCTAGTCTAAATTTACTTATCTGCTTATAATCTGCTTATTAGCTTGCTTATTTGTGCTTAATGTAATCTTATGTGCTTATTAGTTTCATTTGATAATCTGTTTTTAGTCTATGTAGTTTAGATTTTTGGTTTTTCTCATTTTGTCTTATGAAATCATAAAAACCAAAAAAATAATAAGCTTAGCTTGTAGATCTTTTAATTGATTATTGATTTATGTATATCAAGCTTGTTATAAGCTATTTGATATCTGGTACTTAGGCTTTTCTAGCTAGATTCTGAAATCTCAAGTTTAAATGGATTGTGTCTTAGTTAAAGGAGTGTTTGGTTTAGTGCAGTTTGACCTCAAGATGTCAATATGAATTGGTGTGTATACTTTGGACAGCTTTGATTTCATTATTAAATAAGTTTTGAAAAGGTTTGTAGGATTAGTTTGAGCTTAAACACATTTTGAGGCTTAATTTCTTAGTCTTAGCACCAGGAGAAATTTCTAAGTTTAGCTAGTATAAAGTTTTTTGGATCCAAGCTTTCTTGAGCTTGGTATTTGTTTATTTTGTGTTTATACACACCTAAGTGGTGTGTCTAGTGCAGGATTGACCCTTAAGGTCTCCTGCATATTGGATTTGCCATTTCACCAAGTGCATCAGTAGTTAGAACTGCAGTCAAGGACTGCAGTCCATTTGGATTAGGATTTTAGGTAGCTTGAATAGTTTTTAGCTTTCAAAACTCAGTAGATCTTTAGTTTACATATAGGATTAGTTAGATTAAAACTGGTTTTTAATAATCTAGCTTGTTTACTAGTTAAATTTAGCTTTTAAATTTCTCTAAAATTCCTAAAAAGCCAAAAACAGTAGTAACTAGTAATTAGCTTCTAAATTTAGAATTCTAGCTTATAGGATTAGATTTTATGGATTAGAATTATAGCTTATAAGTTGTTTATCTAGTTTTCAAAAGCTCAGCTTCTGTCTTAGCTTATTGTAGATTTTAGCTTAATTGGTTTTTGATTTTTAAGTGCTTTTTCCTGAGTTTGCTGATTTAATCAATAGATTTAGAGGTCTTAAAGTGTTTTCAGTTAAGGTAGCTTATTAAAATTAGCTTCTATATATCATAAGCTTTTCAAAACAGTTGGAATTAATGAAAATGGTCTTAAATTGAATTGTGTGCAAGCAAATTAGTGAAATTTATCTTTTTAACTCTCACAAGCTTTGTTTCTGTAAACAACCTATTTCACAAGTTCCTTTTAATAAGCTCTTTTTGTTTTTAACTCTTTTAAAAGCATTTTCTTATAGCATTTAAGCTATTCTTTTAGAAAAGTCAAGTTGCAGTTACTAAGGTGCTTATTTGCTAGCTTATTTTTAAGCTCAAAGTGTCCTTAAGGACTGTTTGGGAATTGATTTTAAGATTAGGCTTATTTAGTTTTCTAGCTTATTTAGTTGCTTATTTTTAGTTCTATTTAGCTCATTAGCTTAGGTTTAGCTTATTCTAGCTTATTTAGTCTTAAATTTTAGCTTATTAAGGTTTCTAGCTTATTTAGTTTAAGAAAAACCAAAAAAAAAAGTAGCTAAGTACTTTATGTCGTATTATAAGCTGTTTAACAGCATATTTAGTGTTTTTTATAAAAAGTTTCTTTTATTAAAAATGCTTATTTTCAAGTGCTTAACAACTTTTGTTCTTTAAGTTTTTTAAATATATAAAAAAAGGGAAGTGGAAATCGGGGGTGAGCAGGCTCGAACCCCTGACCTCAACACTTCAACCCTTTATAACACAACACACTACCACTGCGCCCTGGGGTCTTTTTCGTTATACACTTGCACAATTAAATCTTTATACATGTTTTGCCCTATAAGCCTAATAAGCTGTTATAGCTTATTTTGTGGCTTATTTGATAAGTTGTGATTATAAGATTATTTTTCCTAGGATTTAAGTAGTGTAAGCTATTTTCTGAAAATTTTCTAGAATTTTTATAGTTCGTTTAGTATTTTTAAACATTTATTTTCATTAAAAACTTTAAAAAATCATAAAAAATAAAAAAATAATCAAAAAAATATAAATCTTTTTTAGAAAATTTTCTTTTATCATAAAGTTCATAGAAAAATTAGTTTTTCTTCCATAGGGTCTAATTTGCAAAAATTCGATTTTTAAAGAACGGGATTTGTCCCCGTTTTCATTTTTCGTATTTTAATGCTCATTTTAACTCCGTTTTTATAATAGTTTTCTTTAAACTTACTTTTTAGTCAAATAGAGTTCATTTATAAAGAAAAATTTAAGTTAGGTTTCTTTTTAGTACTTTAGGGTTTTTGACCTCCGTTTAGTGGTCCCGTTTTGCGTTTTTAGTTAAATTTTGATTTCCCATTATTTATCCTTGTGCTTAATTGTTATAATTTGATTATTTTAATTGTTAAAAGTAGTTAATCAAATCATCTATTGTTTCCAATTCAAATCATTGTCCGAGCATCAAACGTGAATTCAATTTCACAAATCGTTAGGGAAACGACCCGGGGAATAAAACTTCTCGGTTAATATACGTATTATATTATATATATTTGTGAAGATTTTCCTTTTTACCTTTGTCCTCAAGGTTAATCTGGTAATTTTCTATACTTATTATATATTTTATTATTACGTATATATAGATTCTGACGAATCAATTTTTGGAAGTTTGTTGATTGTGATTTGAAGACCATTTTGTTTTTGAAAGTTTTGTTTTGTAAAAAATAAATAAAATAAAAAAAACTATAAAATAAAAAGTAAAAAATATTTTTCTTTTCTTTTAGTATAACTATCATATAAAAAATATATAAAAAAATCAAAAATATAAAAAATTGTCCATAATAAAAAAAACAAAGTTGGTAAAAGAACACCAACAAATAATACATTCAATTGAGGTACTATCCATTAGTAAGTTCCCAACTCGAATCAAAGATTTAAAAACTTACCAATTGTGTCATTTACGAAATACGGCTCACCTTAAAAAGTAAAATTTTTAAGAACTACCGTGAAGTAAATTTGATTATCCGTTTAAATAGATTGCAAAAAAAAATTGTTGTCCGTTTAAATAGATTGCAAAAAAAAAAATTTAAAAAATTGTTATCCGTTTAAATAGATTGCAAAAAAATTTTTTAAAAAAAACTAGTTTAAATTTTCTTTTTCTACTTTGTGCATGCGCACTCATTTTCAAACCCGCAATCGTAACCGTCAACAACAAGCCCAACCGGCTGTTGTTCAACCATTTCATTTAGAAGAACCTGTTGTTAATCCTCCTCTAGTTCCGATGGTTGATAACCGGACTATGGCACAATTGTTCCAAGCACCCACCGAGGGGTACGAGGATGCAATTGTAATTCCCGAAATCAATGCTAATTTTGAGTTAAAGCATGGTTTGATCAATCTTGTTCAAAACAAATAGTTTTTCGGACATAATAAAGAGGATCCACATGCTCACATCCGTTATTTCAATAAGATTACTTCAACAATGAGATTCCCGGATATCCCGAGCACGTCAATTAAGCTTATGCTTTTTCTATTTTCTCTTGAAGGTTCAGCCCAGATTTGGCTAGAATTTTCTTAATGGTTTATTATTAAATTTCAGATAATAACCCGTTCTTCAAAGAAAAGAAAATTGTACGCTTCAGTGCATTTATCCTTAACAACGAAAAGAGAAATCTTTTCGGTGTTGAGCTATTCAACAAAACATTCAAAGTTTTGTAGCTCAAATCAATGGCTTGTTATTAAATGACAGATAACAACCCGGTCTTTAAATAAAGGAAAGTTTGCAATCATGTACATTTATCCTCACAACGAGAAGATAACAACTTCTCGGACTTGAGCCGACACAAAAAGTCAATTCAAAAGACATTCAAAGTCTTTCGAGCTCAAGTAACATTGGTTTTTCAAAACACGTTGAACACAATTTTTCAAGAATTTCTCAAAAGGTTCTTCAAAATCTTTCAAAATTGTGTGTTCAACACTCCCTCCTCATGCATCTTTCAAAAGTCGAATTATTTTTTATAAGTGAATCAATTTTTGAGGGGGAGCTTTTAAAACTAAGTTTTAATGCGTTTAGGCACATACTCACATGTCTATTTTATGTGTCTAAAACATATAAAAAAAATGTTTAAACAAATGAAAAATGTTAAAATGTTAATAATATTTAAACACTTATTTTGTTAAAACATATACAAGTAGCTCAAACTCAATTTCACATGGAATTTACAAAGTCATAATCCTATTCTCTCAATTGGTGTCATAGATGTGAAATTGAGGGGGAGCAAGAAGAACAGTTCCACATAATTCATGCTGATAATATTTTCTCCCCACAGAATTTTCAAGTCAAATTTTAAATCACATGGTATTTCAAAGACTAAGTGAATTAGTATTTAAAATAAGGGGAGAAATGTAATTAAAATGTGATCTTGAAAATAATAAGTGATCTAAACGACTCAAAGTGCTGTTTATACTCTTCGGAAAAGGTTTTATGGTTACGATCTCATACCCAACAACATCTTAATGTCACGACGATTCTGAAGTCATAAGGTGGTTAGGTTAGGTATTAGTCCTATGATCCAACCAGAACCGGAGAGATCTACCCAAGGACACTCCAGAGTTAGAAATAGCAGTCCTTATGTATGATTGGAGATGAATGAGTATAAGGAATAATGCCGACTAAGATTGAGCTAATACTGGAACAATCACAATAAGGTGTTAGTAATGACGTCTTGGTAAGCATTGAAGGGGTTGAAGAATTAAAAAGAAATGTATGGATAAAGGATGTAAAGAAAGTAGCCCTCCACACAACTTAGGCAGAAACCGGGTCAATACATAATCTATCGGTTTTCACAAAGATGAATTCTGATATTGAAGATGACATCATGGACCCAGTGATGCAATGCACAACCCTTCCCAGCCATTCGAGTTTCTCTCAACAGAAACTTGTCTCATTTGTCACGGAGATACACATATTATCTATTAACATCTCACTCCGAGATTGTTGATATTGAATAGGTGGCAGTTTGCTCCAGCCTCCGATTACTAAAACCAAAGTGCACAAATCGAGTCTAGAGCCGAAAGAGATCAAATTATAAATCTCATTAGGACACAATGTCAAAATACACTTGTTGAACACCATAAAGTTCACAAGTTGTAACAAAGAGTCCTACGCATTATCATTGAGATCTTGCCAGAACATCCGAGTGATACTTATGTATTCACAGTGAAGATGGAAATCCTGCTTGAGCCAACATCAAACAAGCTCGTGGTAGGTGACTTGCAAGATTCTATATGAATCAAACTTGTGTCAACTGGAAAGAAACGATGGTGCGATTCAATGTGAATCAAACTTGTTCCAGTAAATGAATTGACGACTCAATCGGTAAGATAGTAACTAACCGATTCACTCATATCGTGCTGTCTGCTTTGAGACGTTACGATATTAAGAACAAGCTAGCATAGTGAATCTAATACATCTGTGTTAGAGGATCTTACGCTTAAAGCTGGAAATTCTGTCAAGGAGATTCTTCTAAATTGAATCTACCTGATCACAGGTTGGTCCTCACGGAACCAAAGGTTAATCCAACCAAATCCGGGCGAATGACAAAGCCATATTCGTCTACACGCTTTATTGCTGATTGTTTTATTTCAGGATTCATATAAAGATGGAGATGGAGATGCCTCATTCCAGCAGAGTCGGATTCGTTACCACATGCTCATGCTCAAACTACAAAGACATACTATAAGCATCAAGATTCAAGAATCATAAAAGCTCAAGATTTAAAGACAAAGACTTCCGCAAAACTCTGATATTCAAGATCTTCTTTTAAGATATCAAGTCTATCAAGGGAGATTGTTAGCAAGCTTTCAAGATGATGCAAAGTATGAGCATGTTGGTCAAGACACAAGATCGCAAGGTGAAAAAGACGATCAAGACTGAAGGATAAAGATTTAAAGATCTCGGACGTAAAGACGAAGTCGAAAGACAATGACAAAGGCTCAAGATCAAAGATCACACATCATGAAGGAACAAGCCTACAACATAATAAAGACCAAGAACAAGACTCAAGAACTCAATGTCAAAGCAATCTCAAGAAGTCCAAGACCATGTTATGACTGTGAACATAGAAGCTCGGAATCCATCAGAAACTAAGCTTCGGGGGAGACTGTTAGCCTCAAAATATTGAGTTAAACAAAGAAGCTCGTTTCAAGGTTCATGACCTCGCTTTAAGGGAGATTGTTAGCCTCAAAATATTGAGTCGAACAAGAAAGCTCGGTCACTCAACGAGGAAGCTTCAGTCTTTAATTAATTATATGTTGTAATAGGCTAGAAAGGGTAAACGGGCTCGTTTATGTAATCTAACCGGTCACAAGTTTAATCAACCATCTATTTTCTCTTTATTTTCTGTCTCTTGTTTCTCTCTCTAAAATTCTTTCATTATCTTCTCATATTATTTTTCTTGTATCAATGGTGAAGTGAAAGTGATTACTAGTAATCACTTTCACTTCACCATTGATACAAGAAAAATAAGATGAGAAGATAATGAAAGAATTTTAGAGAGAGAAACAAGAGACAGAAAATAGAGAGAAAATAGATGGTTGATTAAACTTGTGAAAAATACAAAGTGAATTAACACTCTCTCCACACTTGGAGAGGAGTATTTATACTTGCACTATGAGGCTTTCATGTCTATAGGCTTTCTATGGGCCGGGCTCGAGATTACTTGGAATTACTTTGGGCTTTAGCCCATAACACGTGACCGGTTAGATTACATAAACGAGCCCGTTTATCCTTTCTAGCCTATTACAACATATAATTAATTAAAGACCGAAGCTTCCTCGTTGAGTGACCGAGCTTCCTTGTTCGACTCAATATTTTAAGGTTAACAATCTCTCCCGAAGCGAGGTCATGAACCTTGAAACGAGCTTTCTTGTTTGACTCGATATTTTGAGGCTAAGAATGACCTCAATATATCATCCAAAGTTCAAACAAACACACGATCTCTAGAACTCCTATTTAATTACACAATCTCCAAATAAATACACATTAAAATTGGGAATCTAAATTTTTGACCAAAGAGATAAATGCTTTGAGGTTCTAAACACTTCGTTGATCACTTTCCCCACTCTTACTCATGTCGCCACAATTCCAAAATAATGCTTATATCGTTGTTTTATTCAAAAAATTGTATCATAACTAAACACGAATGATTCCTCAATTAGCCGTCTTTAACAACAAGACAACAGGTTTGTATTTTTCACTACAACAAATCACATTATTATACACGCCTATTTGGAGATATCTACACGGTTACAAGCGTGAATAAATTTGAAGTCCACGCTATCTATTGCGTGGAGTTATTGGGCGTCAATAAAATTATAAACATTAATAAGCGTGGACAAACTTAATAGATTGTGACGCTCAAAAGTGTAAATAAAAATGATAGTCCACGCTTTTTGAAGTGAAGAAATGTCAATAGTGCCAAAATATAAAGTGTTAAAGTTTTAAAAAGTGCACGCTTAAAATTGTGGACTTTCAAGTAATCACTATTAGCAAAGAAAAAAACTCCACGCTTGCCAGTGTAACTTTCTATCTTGATACTTTTACAATTGTAACCTTGTATTTTGACAATTTTACATTTTTTACCCTGTATAATAGAGAAATTAAACACACAAATTTTGCAGTTGTATTATAAAGAAATATACACAAATGTTGCAGCATAATAATTCTTAATTTTGCAGCATACATACATAATTTTGTAGCATATCATACCACACTATTTGTTAAACTAATATAAAACATGAAACCCATATAAAAGATTTCTAGGTATGTTTACAAAATATCACTGCAAACTTCTTCGATCTTTCGTCTTCAAGTATTCATGAATAATTACACCATACTGAAATCCATTGAAAGAAAGCTTTGATCTTTCTTCTTCAACAAACTCCTAAATAATGACAAAGAAAACAAAAAAAATTATTAGTGGCGATTGATATAATATTGATAAACATAAAGATATTTTTCCACACTTTTATGCACTCAGGAGTTATTAGTGTCGTTGCTTGAACTGTATGTGGATAAATTAGAGTGCTCTATTTGGGTTGTATATCATATACATATAAATATTTATATAGATCCATTAGCGGAGAACTGGACATATAAAAAATATAGTGCAGAAAAAGAAATCACTATGCCATAAGTACACGTAAATGTACCTTTTCCCATGTGGTTGTGGCTAATATATCTTGGTTTCCATCTGCTTTCCCTAATGCCTTATCAAGCATTTCCCAGATTATATCAGTGTTTTCATCCAAACGAGTTACAGCCAATGCATAGAGCAACTTTAAACACTGACAGATTGCATAAATGAAAAATTGCTCTTAAGTATTTTGTTGAGTCCCGTTGAGGTCCTAAAATTGGATTTTCAGTAGGAGTGGCGAGTTTGGTATCTACTACGCAGAATGGTAAACAAGACAGTGAATTGAGTGCATGTGGTGTCTTAAGCATGCTCCGGATCACTGAGTATTTGGCTGGGTCAATATTCTAGATGTTTGAATCTGGTATTCTGGTTTTGCCACTTCCAAGGATGGGCAGTTATTGCTTTTTCTTACTTTGACATGTTTTGAGTGTTTTGTACTGGCTATGAGTTCCAGGTGTATGTGATAGTAAAACTATAGAGTGGTCCCCTCTTCTCACCATCTGTTTCTACTCCTCAAGGAATAGATGTAACTTACAATTATTGTTTTTGTAGTTGGATACTGGATATTATATGGGCTTAGAAAAATAAGTTAATTTACAGCTAAAAAGTGATCCTTACAGAAGAGCACGCGCAATTGTAATTATATCTGGAATATCCTCCGTCTTTGTCCGGACACGTGCCCTCAAATCATTATCATCGTTGTGAATATAAACCTGTGTAATTTAATGGATTTAAATCGAGTTATAGTAACATAGAAAGATTTAACCAGAATTTCATATCTGCAAGCAGGCCGTACCTATCCTTCATGTGGTACAAAACTTTGGCGGCTTCTTCTCTTGCCTTCCTTTCTATGATAAAGAACATAAATTAAACTTAACACCAGCAGCCATAAGCCATAAGCCAATTATATTTACAGTAATACCTAGTCAACAATAGATAAATTGTGTTGGATAAAGAACATAATTAAACTTACTGTGTAGGTTGGAGCACTCTCATTTGCAAAGATAAAACCACCATAAATTGATTCAATATCATACACAGATATGCATAGCCCCAAATTTGCAATGACCTGTATTCAAATGAAAATGAGAGTTAATAATTTCCTAAGGTATTATGAGCTAAAACAAGCATATACATCTTTATTTTAGGAGAAAGGGAAGGAAAAAAAAAACTTCTTTATTAGGGATCCTTATCAAAAGAAGAGACTTCTAGTCTCCTTAACTGCTTCTTTAAGAGAAAGGCTTAAAGTATGCTCCAATTTGGTTAAGTTGAGCATATTTACACCTGGTCACGTAAAAAGACCACCATCATCAGAAATATTAGCGAGGTGGAATAACTCATCAACTCAAGTTATGATATGTGTTTTTACAGATCACTCTGACCCTTAATGTATAAGACTAAATGCAGACTTTATAATGTTCAGCAGACAACAACTTTAGGCGGCATACAACAGTATGTATATTAGTGCTACCAAACTACAAAGCAATAAATAAGCTACAATAAATTACTTCCCTGAAGATAATTTAAAAACAATAGAGAATAAAATTTGTGGTAAGTGCTACATATGGTTCGAATATAATACAGGCACCTTTTTTGTGTTCATACATGGATTCTGTTGAGCGCTTAAGTAGGTTAAAAAACGAAATGCGACACATAAATGCTCAGTAAGAAATTCAAATTTGCTGTAAAATGAACTTTACAATATCCATGACAATTAAAACTACTCGCCACATGATCCTTGTAATCACAAATCACCATTAACAACCATGATCCTTGCACAGTCAAGTACACTCAGGCACATCAACAATCATATGATCCTTGCAACTACTTGCCACATGATCCTTGCACGGTCAAGGGACATCATGACATTACAGCAGCAAAAGTTTGTTAAATTGAAAATATAAGAGAGCTACCATATATTATTGATATAAAACTGTTCAAGTAAAGCACAGTACAATATTTTGAGCCGCTTTAAACCAAACAAAAGTAAACCATATTGTTGTGATACAGTGTATAGGTCATATTGTCTATCTTACTAACATTATCTAATGATAGACGACATAAATATTCATTTAAAATTTACAAAATTCGCAAAAACTCAGCAAAACACTTAAGTCACTTTTCACATCTAACATATGAGATATGCAATCAACGGATTCTATTCAACATATAGTCAACGATCATATCAATCACATTTCACATATATTCAATCCATAGTACAATTCAGAAACCGAAATTCAAAAGTGTGAAGATGCTATATACCTTAATCGAATCGAGACTACGCGCTCTGCAATAGATCGTTTTAGGACGCAACTCGAGAAATCGAATCAACACGAATCGCATTGCACATTCATTTTATAACCTAACTCCTGAAATCAAATCGAGGACAAAGGCTCTCCAACAATTGTTTTAAACCTAGATACACAAAAACACATACAATTTAACGAAACACAAAATAGTTTTTTAACACATCGAAGTGATGAAATCGGTTTTTGTTGGAAATCAAAGTTATTACAACTCAGCAGCAAGAATTGATACTGATAGTGATTTATGGAATAAGTGATTTGGGGAAAAAGTGATTTGTGGATTCCTCTTTTGATAGATCGATTTATGGAAGTGATTTGGGGAAAAAGTGAATTGTGATTTTTCACCTTTTGTTTATATAAATTGGGTGGAATGACTGTTATTAGAAAAGTACACGTTAAAAAGCGTCAACTTTGTTTTCATTATATCACTTATTATGAAAATTTTGTCCACGCTTTTTAGTTCTTTACCTGTCACTTTTGTTCTTCTTTTTAACATTTATATGAAAATTATTGTTCACGGTTTTAACCGTGACAATGAACACAATTTAGGTGTGGTTCTTTTCATGACGGTTTCTTCTCGTGTAAAAAACTCTACGGTTTTCTTAAACGTGCAAATAAGCTGTGGAACATGTCCCTATTTGTTGTGTGTTATTAAACTTCATCTCTCCTAATATGCTTCCAACATATTCAGAGCTTTATTGTCTCGTTCCTCATTCCCATATTATCTTCTACGATCTGTCAATATTTCAGCACAAACCCAAAAGAAATTTTTTTTGGTCTTGTTAAAAGAATATATTTTCTTAATTTGCCTGCCATTTTGATTTCTGCTAATGAGGCGTTGGAGGTTACAGAGTCGACGACCTTAAACATTGTAACAAGACAATATGCGTCGGTTACTTCAAGGTACATGTTTAGCGTGATTTTCCTTACGTAAATGTGGGATGAATTGGCATTTTAAAACTTGTTAGTACAATGTTGGCAAGGGTGGATTCGATCCATTTTTCGTTAAATGAGTAATGAAACATATGCCTAGAACATCAACCTAAAAATATACATAATTTATATATGCTAGGCTGACACATTTTAATGTATTTTCTCAAATGTGTCTTTATATCGCATATATAGGTTGATGTTTTAGGCATACGTATCATTTTTCAAGTTTATAACTAAGATAACTTACAATGTTACATGTGTGAGTAATACTTTTTGTTCAAAAATGAATTTGGAGGATCGAGATCCTTGTAGTGAAACTACATTTTGTTTAAAAGTGAAACAATTTGTTAGAGGAAACAAAATTTTTAACCGATCTTTTGCTCGTTGCTAATTTTGTTGGCAATAGTGCCCCTTAGAATATATGATTTGATTAACTTATATTTTAGTTTTTATTTTTAATAGAGCATCTTCGAAAATGATCCTATGTATTGAGTTTATCTAATTATGAAGTACTGATTTTTTTGAGATTATATAGTACTGTAATCTTTGTGCATATATCAATTGTATTTGGATTCTGTTCAAAGTAATACGAGTATGTTAAACCGTAAGAAGTAATCTGTATGTGCATATGTATATTAAATAGTTATTTTTTAATTAGAATTATTTGTTTTCTATCCAGAAGAATCGACACCATCCTTAAAACTTGATCAAGAAAGCTCATATAAGAAGCAAGCAGCAGAAGTATACTTTTTCCTCGGAGGGTTAATCTTGTTACTCGTTTTGCTTATTGTTATTATTTCCTTGCGGAAATTTATCAGACTTGCAAAGGCTAGGAAACGAGTGTTAAAGTGCGTAGACAGTTGTAAAGGTTGTATGCTTTTATATTGTGTTATGTTTAATTAATCTATGGTTTGTGGTGTTTAAGGTTAATCTTGTGATGACAACTACATATTAGGTGATTAAAGCTTTCTTGTAAATTGCAGCTGCAAAAGAATATTTTTAGCGGAAAACTTCAGACACTAAGCTATTTTAGCTTTCGAACATTAAAGGAAGCATCAAAGAACTTCCTGAGTGGTTTTTAGGGAATGGTGGAATTTGGCCCGTCTTATTAACGGTATAATTTATGCTAAGTTGCCCCGGGGACGGAAAGGGGACGGGGACAGAAGGGTACGACAGGTACGGGAAACGGCCATTATAAAATTCAAGAATACGGGAAAGACGGCGGGGATCGTCTATGTGTTTTATAATATTGGTTGTTATCTTGGCAATTGTCTTAAGAAAATAATTACACGACATTCAAATATTCAAAAAAAAAATATTACTTATAATCATCAATTAAAAAACTTTAACTATCAAATTGTCTTAAAAACTTTAATCTCAATATTACATCTCCAATTTAAATCAAAAACTCCTAAAAACTCATCTATTTGAAAACTATTATCAATGGTACAAAACAGAAACAATTACGTTTACAATTTAAATTGGGTACAAAAAGTGGAATATAAAGGAATCGAAAGTACAAAAAGTAACAGTATATTATATTGGGAGTATCATAATATATGGTTTCTAATCTAACAATAATATATGGCTCATGCTTTATAGAAAACAACATCTCTCCTATTTATGTCATCTTCCTCACCTTCTTCATCAATACACAGTTACACACTCTGCAACGACCAAGACACCAAGGATACCAATGGAAAATTGTTTCTTAATGCAAGACATTTATCACCAATCATGTACGAGCTTTCTATCACTATCAGGCATATTTTTTATTATCAAACTAATTTTTATCAGTAAACCATGGAAACGGTGACTTTTTTTTACAGAACGTTTCCCCAAACGTTTTCCTAGACAAGGATCGGCGTACCCTAATTGAAGAAACGTTTCCACTTTTCTAGGGGACGTTTCCCTGGCGTTTCCCCGCGTTTCCCGGCGTTTCCCCGTTTCCCGGCGTTTCGGATACGCGATACGGCATCCTGGCGGCGTTTCCGTGCTTCCTAGATGGTATGTTACATAAAAATCTTTTTATTAACGAGTAAAAGGTTTTGTACTCCTTTAATATGAAAAATAATTATCGGTCGTTAATGCTAATGGTATTCAAAAGTTCTTACTTTGATTCAAGATATATAAACTAAGTGCTTCTTATAGGGTAAATTACAAGATGCGAGACTAGTTGCTATAAAGAAATTATCTTATGACAAATCGCAACAAGGAGAGCCCGAGTTCCTTGTAGAGTCTGTACGGTTGATCACAAGCATACAACACAAGAATCTTGTTAGGCTTCTTGGTTGTTGCTCCGAGGGGCCTCAAAGGGTACTTGTGTATCAATACATGAAGAACAAAAGTTTGGACCTCATTCTTTTTGGTATATGGTTTAAATCCTATTTGTAACTGCATTATCTTCTTTATAGCTACATGAGTCAAACTCTCAAAACTATAAATAAGTCTGAACCTTAGGAGGTAGAGTCTAAAGTCCTAACACAGAATTATATGTACTAATTGAATGCTGTTTCGAATTAAAAAGATAAACTATTATCCCCTTTGTGTTCTGTTTTGAGATTTTTATTAACTTCCATTAGGCGAAAGAAACCGTCAGTATTTAAATTGGAAACAATCTATGATTCCAAATTATATTGGGACATTGCTGGGGTTAGCAGTACCTACACGAGAGTGTACACCCGACAACGGCGGAAGGAAATACGAGAATGCGACATATTGATTTACATTGCACAAGATACAAGATCATACCATCAAATTTACAAAAGATCTAGATTTACAATAGTTACAAGTTTACACTTTGAATTAAAATGTACAAGTCTCAAGTTAACACCTACATGTGTACTTCTTAAATTTCCATTTCTCTCGATTTACCTTGGTTCGCAACACACCTAAAAATGATACTCGAAAAGGTCAACAATAATGTTGGTGAGATCTTAGGTTTGAAGAAAAACTCAGACGCTGTGCAAAATTTTAAGTAGTTGATAATTGTGCAATATGACAGTGAATATATGCAAAACATTTCAATTCTATGACTTAGCATCTCCGCTAATCATACACCATGACATAGCATCCCCGTGCTAGTCATCACAACAACATATACCCATGCTCTTGGTGTCGCAACTCCGAGGTCACCTGCACCTAAAGCCTACCAGTTGGAACATTTACTTAGGGCAAGACCATCACAAACATAGAAAATCCATGCTAATCACATACATCGCCATGCATCTCGATGCACGCAAGTACAATCATACCATATAATATTCACATAGCAGTCATAAGCACATAACATTGTCCCAAAAACAAAACTACGTTTCACACAGTAAGAAACACATTCAAAATAGTTTTGAGTATCATTTTCCCCTAACGAAAAAGACATAAAAAGTGGGGCTACGAGAACTCACCTCGACGGAAGATAATAACCGCACATATAAACTCTACACAACGCACAACGGTACCCGACCACGACCTAACATTAATTTCACCTTATTAACATTTTGTACAAAATTGTCTGATTGTACAAGTGTTTATCCCTACTCACACAAAATCCTTGTTCTCATTACAAAACCCTTATTCTTATTACAAAACCCTTATTCTAATTACAAACCCTTATTCTCATTACAAAACCCTTATTCTTATCACAAAACCCTTATTCTCATTACAAACCCTTATTCTCATTACAAAACATTTTGGTATCATGGTTGTGTGGTAACTAAGTAAAACAACTCGATGCACTTGGGCTAAGTGCGACGTCAACACATGACACTCAAGAATAGACTGAACAAACTAAAATGGGACAACTGTCCAAATGATTCGAGGAAATCCGACGAGAAAAGGGTAAGAATTCAAAGATTGGAAATAAAAGAATAAGCATCTCCGTAACGATAAAGTATATATATTTAGATGTATATATGACACTTAAAATAAAATAATAATATTTTATTATTTTCGTCTTCTTATCGGGCTAATAGGGTAAGTATAAAATCTTGCCATCTTAGTGTAACCACACTTGATCGTTTAATCTTGACATTTAATGTTTATTAAAAAGCCATCTTTTGTCCTTTAGTCGGATCGACACAAAAATAAGTCTTTTACAATATTTATAAGTGTGAACTCGTTTTTATAAAATCGACATGACCCGTTCGTTTGGTAAGTGTATCCCAAGATTTCAAACTTAATTTCAACACTTTTATAAATTTTCCAAAGTTTCGACACAAATATGCCAAAAATGTATAATCATGAGGACGTTTTACTCCGAAATAACTATAATTGACCATTTAAAAATTTTTCATTTCGGATTATATCCGTAAAACCATTTATCCCTCTAGAGTAATTTCAAGTTATTAGTTTTTTACCCATTGGGCCCAAAAGCCCAATTATTAGTCCGATGTCATTTGTTAAGTCTTACATAACCATCCTCAATTCAATTAAAGTCCATTAGTTGATTCATTTGTCATTGGGCCTTATGGCCAATTAAGAATTTTATAATTAGCCCGATAGTTTGAAAAATAAAAATTATATATATGTTATTGGGCCGAAGCCTTAATATAAGTCCGAAATCACATTACAAGCCTGAAGTCAAAATATAAGCCAAAACCTTTATATAAGCCCAAAATATAAACCCGATATCAAATTAAGCTGAAACCAAATAATATAAGCCGAGACTAAATAAGCCGAAGCCATATAAGCCAAAACCAAATAAGCCAAAGCCATATAAGCCAAAACCAAATAAGCCGAAGCTATATAAGCCAAACCCAAATAAGCCGAAGCCATATAAGCCAAAACCAAATAATATAATCCGTAACAAATAAGCCGAAACCATAATAGGCCAAACCGAAATAAGCCGAGACCATATAAGCCAAACCAAAATAAGCCGAAAATAACCCAAATGAGCCAAGCCCAGTAACCTATTTCTTTCTTTCTTTTCGTTGGGCCGAGACCAAACAAAAGCCCAAAAGTAAAATAAGCCCTAAACTAGCTTATTTTTAAGCTACGTTTCGAAACAAGTCGAAATAAGCACTTGTCACAAAAGTTATTTTACCGACATAACCATGATATTAAAATGACCATTTTGTTTCTTCTCTTTTTGTCCACGTCAAACCAAATGCACCCTTTTATCATTTCGATTCAAACTTTTAAGTTCTGATTTAGCACAAACGACTTGTACAACTAGCTTAAGATCATCCTAATAACCATAAAAGTACAACTAAAAAAAAGTTTAGACAACTTACAAGTATTAATGTATTTCGGTTGGATTTTGACACAAGAAACAACCTACACGTTGTTTAAACAATAAACCGAACACTAGAATCAACCCAAGGCTTCTATATGTTCACGTTCTTGATCAAGTTGGTCAAAAATGTATGTGTTTTTGTGTTTTGTGGAGTCGGCCGAGCAAAGCAAAGAGAAAGAGAAAGAATGTTTTCAAAACTCATGCACAAAGTGTGTTTTAGGTTGTGACAAAAACATATATACCAA
>BQNB010000855.1:112721-154381 GCA_026074375.1 Tanacetum coccineum
TTTTACCACCTTTAATCATCATTACTTGTGGTGTTTTAGCCTTTTTAGGTAAACCTTTTTCATACTCAATGAGCATAGCTTGTAGTTCGGCTGTACGAGCTTCCCTAACCATTTGGCATAGGCGGATCAAACATCCTTGTCAATGTCTTTTACATTCAATGCTTTCTAATTTTTCTCTTCCTGTTACAAATAAAATATTTGTCAAGAATCTGTAATTCTTGTCCATTGGGAAAATCTTCAAAACTATCTTTATTTGTTTCTGAATTTCAAAGTAATATTATTTTAGACATTGTTTATTGTGATGTTTGGGGTCCACACATGTGTTATCTTTTGAAGGTCATAGATATTTTATGTTGTGTCTTTATCATCATTCTCATTACATGTGGATATATCATTTAACTCAAAAATATAAACGTCGCAATCACCACCTTGTGGACACCGGTCTTACTCTTCTTGCTTAATCATGTGTTCGGTGACGTTTTTGGCATTATGCTTTTGATATTTTCGCTTACCCAATGAATCGCATGCCCTCTCAAACATCGACAAACAAGTCACCTTTTGAACATATATTCAAACGGTCTCCCAATTACTCTTTTCTTCGTGTCTTTGGGTGCCTATGTTTTCCCCATCTTCGTACATACAATCATCGCAAAATAGATTTACGTTCCACTCCGTGTGTCTTTCTTGGCTACAACCCCTCCCTTAATGGATATCGTTGTCTTGATATCTCTACCGAGCGTCTTTATATTGCTCAGCATGTTCGTTTTAATGAAGCACAATTCCCCTTTCGATATCCCTAACACAACTTCCCCACTGCCTTCCAAAACATCTTTTTATTACTCCTTGGAATCACCTTATGTAATTCCTACCACTGACCATCCAAGTCCATCTTCACCGTGCTCACTGATCTCATCTCCATCATCGGTTTCACAGTTGAGTCTAACTTCTCAAACTTCTTCTGAATCTTCTAATGGTCAACCATCTCCCATATCGACTACATCGATACCAACACCACTACCCTCACCACCCCCACTACCGCCTCCTAACACTCGACAATGTCTTACAAATATTCGTTAAAATCCCAAACAACGAGTTCCCTACAATCCTTCTGCAAATCATGCTACCATCCTCCCAGCTACCATCACTGAACCAACCTCGTTTATCGTTGCCAACAACTCTCCAGAGTGGCGTCAAGCTATGAAAGAAGAGTATGATGCTCTCGTAAAAAATGGAACATGGTCTTTAGTATCTCGTGCTTTTAACAACAATGTTGTTGATTGTAAGTGAGTATACAGGTTAAAATAGGACAAGAATGGTGCTATCAGTCGTTACAAAGAGAGATTTGTTGCCAAAGGTTTTCGGCAACAACCAGGTATTGATTTTCATGAGACCTTTAGCCCTTTTTTCAAGTCGACAACTATTCGAGCTATTTTATCACTTGCGGTTACTAACAACTGGCCACTACACCAATTAGATGTTCAGAATGCATTTCTTCACGGAAATATTAAGGAGCAGTTTTATATGAAACAACATCCGGGCTTTATTGATCCACAACGACCAAATCATGTATTTTTTCTTCATAAGTCTCTTTATGGCTTAAAGCATGCCTCATGTACTTGGTTTGAGCGCCTCTCCAAGGCTCTTCATGATCTTAGTTTTAAGGGCTCCAAAATGGACCCATCTTTGTTTATTTATTCGCGTGGATATACGCTTTTGTACATTCTGGTATATGGGATGATATCATTGTTACAGGTATTAACAAGGGCACTATCGATAATATAATTTGTCAACTTGGATCAGCTTTTGCATTAAAGGATCTCTGGCCACTTAACAAGGGCACTATCGATAATATAATTTGTCAATTTAATTGACAGATCATCAAAGATTTACCATATAGCTAAGTTGGATTTAGAATGTTGTTTGTGAATAACCCGAATTTTAAGGTGGTGCATGAGGATGTGAGTGTTGTGATTTTAATTTAATGTGGGTTATTGTTTCAGTAGCTCAACCAACTTGTCAGGTTCCTAAAAAAATGTTTGTTAAGTACATTTTTGGTCTTTGTGGTTTGGTGCGATTTCACTTTTGGTCCAAAATTCAAAAAAAGTTTGGTTTTGGTCCAAAAACATAGTTTCAGTCCACTTTTAGTCCAATCCCGTGAATTTGCACTAAAATTTTTGGACTAAAAGTGGAACGAAACTATGTCTTTTGGACCAAAAGTGTAACGAAACTATGTATTTTGGACCAAAAGTGGAACGAAACTATGTGTTTTGGACCAAAACCAAACTTTTTTTTTATTTTTGGACCAAAAGTGAGAAAATGCACCAAACCACAAGGACCAAAAATGTACTTAACTCTAATTTGCGTTCCCGTACCGTAGCGTACCGCGTTTCATGTGACTTTGATCAAAACTACAGTGTCTGCAACTTTTAGCTGGTCCAATTACGAAGTATGAACTGGCAGTAAATTGAGTCGATCAATCCTTTAAAACAGTGACCCCAACTATTTTGACATGAAGGGGACCATACATTATCATCTACATTGTTTGAATTTCATCGATCTTTCTTTATTTTCACCTTCTTCATAATTCTTAGGCATGACACCAAAAGGCGTATTAATTGATAGAAGGTTAATTATTTGTCTTGTTTATTCTCACAAAACCAACGATATAAATAGAGTACAGAGATAGGCTTTGAGCCCAAGATAATAATGATACAGCTAGGAATATTAAATGTACAACTAATGAATGACTAATCATATAATCATACAAAACATAAGAGTCAACTATGACTCACTAATATTATCAACTAATACGCCTCCGCAGTTAGAGCGGGAGGAGGTCTAACGCTCAAACCGGATCAAAATTCTTCAAACAATTCGGAAGGTAGTCCCTTGGTGCAAATATCGGCATATTGGAAACGCGAGGGCACATGTAGAACTCTAACCTGACCAGCGGTAACCATATCTCAGACGAAATGGATGTCGATCTCAATGTGTTTCGTCCGTTGATGTTGAACAGGGTTGACAGACATATAAACAGCACTAACGTTATCAAAGTAGACAAGAGTTGCAGTCATAAGAGGAGAATGTAGCTCACGAAGAAGGTTACAAACCTATGCAGTTTCAGCGACAACGTTAGCAACACCCCGGTATTCTGCTTCGGCACTAGAGCGGGAGATGGTGTGTTGTCGTTTAGCAGACCATGACAAAAGATTATCCCCCAAAAATACACAATAACCTAAAGTAGACCTGCGTGTAGATGGGCAACCTGCCCAATCAGCATCAGTGTAACCAATTAGAGAAGTAGTAGAGGAAACATACAACTGGAGACCAAAATCCACAGTCCCCCGAACATATCCAAGATACGTTTGAGTGCAGCAAAGTGCGGCTCCCACGGATCATGCATATAAAGGCAAATCTGCTGAACTGCATAAGATAAATCTGGACGTATAAAAGTAAGATACTAGAGCCTCCCCTGCAAGGCTGCGATATAAAGTAGGATCCTGAACAGGAACACCCTCCGGACCTAGTTTAGACTCTGTATCAACAGGTGTCCGAGAAGGGTTACAAGTAACCATGTGAGCACGCTCAATGAGCTGTAGAGCATTCTTCTTCTGTGACAAAAACAAACATGTAGGAGTACGATCAGTAGAAATACCAAGAAAGTAATTAAGCGCCCCAAGATCAGTCATGTCAAACTCGTTATTTAGAGAACCTATAATCTGCTGAAGTAGGGCTGGACAGGAAGCTGTGAGAATGATGTCATCCATATAAATAAGTATGTAAGCAACCTGTGAGCCTTGTCTATAGATAAACAATGAGAAATCACAGCAACTATGATAAAATCCAGCTCATGTGGCATAACCCGCAAACCGCTGAAACCAAGCACGGGGTGCTTGTTTCAGTCCATATAAAGATCTCTGTAAAAGACAAACATGATGAGGATACCGATTGTTAACAAAACCATGACTGAAACTTGGTTTAAAACTTGGTTTTCTAGATTAGGAGTTGGTTTGTCTTAACTTGGATTATGCGGTTTCTTACTTAGTTGTTGGTAGCAATCCAATAAACCGATTATATACAGCGCAACCATGAATAAAAAACTATTCTAACAAGATTTCGACAAAGTGTTATGATCCTTAATGCTGAGTGGCACCAACACATAAATAAGAGATAATTTTAGACACAACATTTATTAAACGTGAGAAAGAAAAGAGGGTACGATTTGTGCCTCACTCCTCGTCCCTATTTATAAAGAATGAGGGTGAGAATCCTAATCCTTGGTAAACAAGGAAAACACATCGAGGATATTTTGAGAATTTCTAATACATAACTAACCGTTTAAGTTTGAGCTAAACTACCACATGCCCTAATCTTACGCCCTAAGTATTACACACTAATATTCTAACAATTCTGTGTTTAGGTGTTACTCCTGTCCATTTTTATAAGACGAAATTACACATAGTCCACAAATGAAATTTCCAAAACTCAATGAGTGTTGCAAAATACGGCCTACAAGGCCGATTAATCGCCGCCTAGGCCCTATTGGGCCACCAACCTCGCTGATTTATGTAAATCGGTCGAACAAATAGGTCAACTGTAGTCAAGGTGGTCAACGACGATCAATGGTGGTCAAACTTATCGAAAACCTGTAAATCTTACCGGAAATACCCAAAACTCACTGTAAATAATGCATGCCTAAGTATTGAAGAACAGACCCACTTGGTTTAGAAGCACAAGATCGTTTGAAGAAAAAAGAGCTTTTTTCAAAAGGGCATAACTTGGGATCTGTGACTCCGTTTCATGCAAGGACCAGCCGATTCGAAGCTTGGAACGAGGAGAACGCCGTGGTAAACCTTCATAGTTGGTTTACGGAACTTTCGAGCCCGGAAACACTATATTTTAAGAGTTATTTGCATTTTCGTGTTTTTTTAGGATTTTTGGACTTTTGTTTTTAGGCTAGTTTTCGGGCCGTTTGTCTTTTGAGGCCCATTTCAGTTTTGTAAGCTTATTTAATAAGTGTGTTGTAACCCTGGTTATTCACTTCCAAGTTACATGAAAAATCTATTTTTGGCAGTTTTGCTAAGAATTTGTCTGATTATCGGCATTCTTTTGAATCAACGATAGTTGAAAGATTGTTTTTGGTATTCGTTTGAATCAACAGATTCAATTTGTTTTATCTCGTTTATAAGTCTACATCAGTAAACTTTTTTCAATTATTTATAGTAGCTCTTTATATCTATTATAAGTTGTTTTTTTATTTAAATCTTGCGAGAAATATCGAAAACTCGTTGGAAATACCCAAAATTTACCGGAAATACCCAAAATGTGCCGAAAATGTCAATCTGATTAATCACCGATTAATCCCGCCTAGACCGACTATAAGCTACAAGAGGTCGACCGACCGAATACCGATTTGAGATTTTTGCAACATTGAAGTCAATCAACAGTTTTCGTTTCCTCTTTATATAAAACTCGACCAACACATTACCTTGTCATCTTCATATATGATTGTTGATTGAGTTTACGAATTAAATGGAGTTTTAGATTCCAAATATTCAAAAATCGTTGGATAAAATCTCCAACTACTCATGAAAGCGCATCATTGATCAAAGAATTTAAAAGAAAGCTGACACCTGCAAGATCACAAGATCACAGAATGTACAATCAACAACATAAAGAAACAAGCTCACATATATGATATATCCCACAAAGCGCTACATAGTGGATCACGTAAAAGTACTAAGAGCATAGGGTACCATAACTTGGTAACACCACTTTTTGGGTGCCACGTCAGCTTTTTCACATTCACATTCACATCCAAAAAAACCAAGGTAACCATAACTTGGAGTTAACACCACTTTTTGAGTCCCACTTTTAATTTTTCATAACACCCCCGTAAACAAACTAAAATATTTCATTAAACAATATTACACATTACAATACTTTAAAAAAACATACGAAAATAAAAAAACATACGCCCCGGCGACTAAAAGTCTTCATCTTCGTGTTCAGCTTCTTGCCAAATATGCTCCATAAGGTTTAGTTGGAGACTTAGATGCGTATCTCGGTCTCGCATTTCTTTATTTTTCCGACGTTGAGTTTCACACATTTCAATCCATGTACGCTGCATATTTCTTGACGGGTTAGCGTACACCTCGTTCCAGTCAAAAACCGTCATCTTTTGATCTTTTAAAATCATGTTATGGAGTATGATGCAAGAATACATGACTCGACGAAGGGTGTTGACATGGTATGATCGTGCTGGTTGTTGTATTATTCCCCAACGTCCTTGGAGAACACCAAAAGCACGTTCGACATCTTTCCGTGCACCTTCTTGACGCTTTTTAAAGTAAGCATGTTTCGCGTCATTTGCAACCGTGAAAGATTTCACGAAAGTCGCCCATTGTGGGTAAATACCATCGGCTAAGTAATACCCTTTTTCATAACCAACACCATTTACCACATACGGAACTACAGGGGCTGTGTCATTAAGAATGTCATCAAATAACGAAGAATTATCTAAAACATTAATATCGTTATTTGCACCTGCTACCCCAAAAAACGCATGCCAAATTCACAAATCTTGCGAAGCAACAACTTCAAGCATTATAGTAGGGTATTTTTTTTATCTCCCCTACCGTATTGTCCCTGCCATGAAACTGGACAATTTTTCCATTCCCAGTGCATACAATCAATGCTTTCAAGCATTCCCGGAAAACCATGAGTTGTAAGATGTTTATTATATATGTTTTCAACATCTTCCAACGTTGGCTTTCTTAAATACTCGGCCATGTACAAAGAAATAATGCACTTATTAAAATGAAATAGACAATCACGTGCAGTACGCTCACTCATTTGCAAATATTCATCAAACGCATCGGGCGTGGTGCCGTATGCCAATTGGCGTATGGCCGCTGTGCATTTCATAATAACACTAAGACTCATTCGACCCGTAGCATCGGGTCGAACTCTAAAAAAATTAAAATGATCGGGAAGAGGATCGGCCTCATAAGTGCTAATGCCTTTCACTATTTTCAAAAATAGTTTTCGGCTCATACGGTATCTTCTTCGAAAATAATATAAGGGATACCTGCAATGTTCATTGAAATAATCGGCCATTAATCGTTCTTCGGCCCCCTCTCGGTCACGATTGATTGGGTTCCGGGTAAGTTGTGGACGATTTTCTTCGGCAACCAATTGTTGGTGATACGCGTACGCTTGCTCCAAAAAGTAAACGTCAGTTTCTTCATCGATTTCGAAAACGGTGGGTTGACGTTCTCCATCATCATCGTTATTTTGATTCATTGGGAAAAATGTATTAATTTTTGTGTGTAGAGAGTGTTTGTGTTTTTGTGTGTGAAAAATGGTTGAGTTTGGTTAATATATATAAGGGTATTGAAAAAAAAAATTAAATTTTAAAAACTAGCCGTTTTTAAACGTTGGGGGGTAAAATGATTTTTTTTTAAAGTAGCGTTGAGGCGTGGTGGTGTTAACACCGCCACCAACGCCGTTGGTTTTTTGCCCACCACGGTGTCATAACGCCGGGCACGGCATTGAAATCGCCCCCACGACGTTATGATACCGAAAGCTCTTTACGGACCGTGGGCTCTAAGAAAAATATAGTATATGTTACACGTATTATTGTAACCCTAGCACCCCTCGCATCTTTTTCTAGAGATAAGGTGGTACAATAAGTAAATGGAACTCGAATTGCATAGGATTAGAGGTGCAAATTAAAACCGGTTTTTTTAAAAACCGGTCCAAAAAACCGGAATCGGTTTAAAAAAAAACCGGAACCGGTTTTTATTTAACCGAACCGGTTAGACCGGTTTTCGGGTTTAATAAGCGACCGGTTTTTTACCGGTTTTAAACCCGGTTTTATTTGGTTTTTTAAAATAACCGGTTTTAACCGGTTTTGTATTTTTTTTATATCCGTTATAAAAAAAACCGGTTTTAACCGGTTAAAAAAACCGGTCAACTAGCCGTTATAAAAAAACCGGTTTTAACCGGTTAAAACCGGTTTTTTTTAAAAAAATATCCAAACGGTCATATAGCCGTTTATATACGTTTTTTTTGTTTTTTTGTATTTTTTTGATGATTTTAAGCCATGGATTGGTAGTATAAATACATGTAATGAGTTGGGGTTGAAAACACATCAAAAACACTCACTAATCTCTCTAATCGTGATATATATACTCTAATTGTTCTCATAATTGTATAGTTTATTATTATTTTCCGGTGTATTGTTTAGTTAAATGTTTGATAATTAACAAGTTTATTAAATAAATGTTCGAAGTTTTAAATTCCGAAAAAAACCGAACCGGTATAAAAACCGATTCCGAACATTTATAACCGAAAAATACCGAACCGGTAAAAAACCGATTCCGAAAATTTATAACCGAAAAAAACCGATTCCGAACATTTATAACCGAAAAAAACCGATTTCGGAAAAACCGAAAAAACCGAAACCGGTTATTAGAAAAACCGGTTTTTTTAAAACCGGTTGAGGTGGTACAATAAGTAAATGGAACTCGAATTGCATAGGATAAGCCATAAGCCCATAAGGCATCTTTGCTCGTTGTGCACACAGGCAAACTTTATTCATGTATAATACTAACTCGATCTATCTAACTAAATACATTTAAACCCATACCTTGTCATAATTGTTACTATATTATAACACAAACTTCTACCGTGAGTTAAGATAATCCTATCTGACTTTCGTGGATCACGACTATAATATGAGTGTATATGATAATAAATTACAAAGTTGACAGGAGTTTAACAAGAATAAAACATGCTTTTGCGAGCAAAAATAGTGCATCGACAGATATATTATTACAACATCTTGTTGTTATAGATACTTGAAAGCAAGTTGAAAAGAAATTAACATCGATGATGAGAATTCATGAGAATATTGGTTTACCGAACTAGTGAAATGTCCCATCCATTTAATGAGTATGTCGTACCAAATTGGCAATCCATAAACTAAACTTGCGTTTTTATTAACATCTTTCGTTAGCCAAATTTATTTATGCTACATTTATCAGTCACCGCAAAAAACATTACTCACCGGATACATGAGTTTTTTCTCTCTTACCTTTTACACTCTTTCCCTCTCACAATTCACTATTATCAGTCACCGGAACCCTTACCGGACAAACCATTTTTTTATTAAAACTAAAGCTTTTATTATTCATAAATTGAAAACGTTACGGAAATATTTATATACATAAACATACGGAATTAAAAACGTAAACACTACATATATAAATAAAAAACGTAAACTATTAGTAAAAATGCTAATAAGCGTATAGAGTATATAATTTGAAGTTGTGTTTAAAAATGTTAAAGTTTAAAGGGTATTTATAGGTAAATAAAATGATAAAAATGTTAAAGTTTAAAAGGTATTTATAAGTAAATAAAATGGTAGTGATAAAAAGTTTTTTTTAAATGTTATAGTAAAAGGCCACATTTTCACAATGTCTCAATGACAGTCTCACCTTCGTGAACTAAAATTAGACACGGTGGCATGTGAGGCTTTTAAGAATTAGTGTGGGGCTATGGCCTCAAAAGTTAGAAATGTGAGGGGCTCACGGGCCCGGTAAAACAAGCCTGAGAAAGTTTTATGGCCAACACTTATTTACTTAATTGCAATAAATGTGTACAATGCAATAATTATTACCGGATTTTATTTTCATCATCATATCGAAGGCGTGTACCATATATCTTTTAAACAATGAAAAATAAAAGATATCAATGCCAGAAAACAAAAGGGTGGCCATCATACTTACGCGTACTATATCTTTTTTGTTTTCAGTGACCAGTCAAATATGTGTTTTTTTGACATTATTAATGTCTAATCAAAGTTCGTACGCTTTTTGATATTGAAATGTTGCATTTCTACGGACTATTCTTGAAAGGACAATGATTTGCACACTTTAAAAATTTATTCATACACTCAAAAATATGTGTGTCATGACATTTATACCCCTAAGTATTTAGAGGAGTGTGCCCATATTAAGAGTATAATAGTCATGACACACATATTTTTGAGTGTATGAATAAATTTTTAGAGTGTGCAAATCATTACCCATTCTTGAACCTTGAAATGTACTGTATACCAAAAACAAAATTCATGATTCTACATAAAAGGAAGTTAACTTTACGTATGTTTTCTAGTGTATATATATAGTCTATAGCAAGCCAAGAAAAAATTGGTAATTGCCATTAATGTCAAAAAATGCCAAGCAGACACCATGTGGCTGGCTACAAGGCCAAATTCTAGATATAAATTATGTTGCCAGGAATTTATATCTTGTACCAAAGCTTAAAAACTAAAACTTTAAAGTACAAGTATTACTTAAAACACACCTTTTTATTAAAACATTGCGGAAGTTTGATATCACAAGGGTGGTGGTGGTAGTAGTAGTGATGGTGGTTATCGATGATTTTTTACAAATGATATTACACGCCTTTTATAGGCCAAATGAAAAGAAATAAACTAGGAATATGCTTTGGCATATAGCATATTCGGGCCATTATTTTATATTACATTGATTGGCCGACAAACTTGATTTTAAAACTTAATAATTAAACATAAAGATGACAGACACATTAGGTTGGGCTATGGTGGCCATTTGCGGACTTTTTAGCACACGTTTGTGGAATTTGGTTACATACGGGCCCTCCGAGCTTCTGGACAAAGGGGAACGAGAGGATTCAATTTTAACTCTTGCAGACAATAATCATCCCATCCCGGGTCCACAATTAAAATTGAATCGTCACTGCTTTCGTCATCTTCTAGAAATCCTTTCCTGGTGTAGCGGTACTTGTCATCGTCTTTGATTGCGTCATCTTCTGGGTGGTTAATGTTATTGCGTCCCAATCTTTGTGCCAGGGCTACCAGTTCGATGAGGATTCTTCTGGCTTCTTTGTTTTGAATTCGAACATCTTCTCTTTAGTCTGACCAGTGGTTGTCTTTGGTTGATTGTCCAAAGCATATTTGGGCTTTGCATTATATGATTGCTTGTAGGTTTCGCATGGCTTTAACTACTTCTTTTGCTGCTGAAAGTTCAAGGTCTTGAGCGACTGATCTCCATGCATCAGATTTATCCATTCTGATTGGGGTTTGGTTGGCCTTGAGCTGGTATCGTTTGTATAGTGCTCCTGGTTCTTCATGTGTGAAGATAGTTTTTGTGAAGATTCTAGGAAGTGGTTGGAAATCTTCATGACTTCTTCGCAGGTAGTCTTCATATTCTTCTGAAAGGCATTGGGGGACTGTAGAACTTCCTCTATTGAGTAAAGAGTTGTTGTTGTTTTTTCTTCATTTCTCTTGTACATTCTGCAAAACAAAGGTTAACAAGTCTTGAAAGAGAATCAGCAAGGGTGTTATGTTTTCCTTCTATGTGTTCTATGTTAATTTTGACGCCTGTTCCTGTGACTGCATCTGCAAACTTGATCCATCTAACCCTTGAGGATTTATTGCTATTAGTTTTGTTATAAAAACTAATGATAGCTTGACAATCTGTTCTTAGAGTTACTTCTTGTTTGTCAAGGTAGTAAATCTTCAATTTTTCCAAGGTGTTAATGCATGCGTTGATTTTGGCATCAATTGTAGATTGAGTTGTTGAGAATTTGCCACTTGCATATGCATAAATTCTTTCTGAACTTCTTGGATCCTCCTTGCTCTTTTTCCATTTGACTATTCCTCCCCATCCTTACATGCATTCATCTGTTTCCAGGATGATGTAAGCATTTTCCGGTGGAATTTCTAGGTCCGAAAGATTTTGAACTTATCCTTTGATTTTTCTGACTAATTCGTAGTCAGAGGGCTTTAGTCTTTGATCTCCATGAGCATTTGTTTTTTCATAAAGTGTCCTTAAGAGTATCCCAAGCTTTGGGATATGATTTCGAGCATAATTAAGGATTCCTAAGAATGACCTTAATCGTTTCTTTGTCTTCAGCTCTTCTTCAATGAAGTTTACAATCTTTTTTATGATATGTGGTAGCAGTTTTATTATTCCTTCTTCTATGACTGCTCCTAAGAAATCTACTGTTGAGACTGCTATATTCATTTTTGTTGGAGATAAGACCAGACCATTATCTTCACAGATCTTTAACATTATTTCCAAATGTTTTGCATGATCTTTTTCATTCTTTGAGAAAACCAGTATATCATCAATATATACTGCGATGAATGACTATGTTCCTTTGAAGAATTTATCCATCTTTCTTTGGAATACTGCTGGTGCATTTTTCAGGCCAAATGGCATGACCAGCCATTCATAGAGTCCTCCTGGAACTAAGAACGCAGTCCAAGGGATTGATTCTTCATCCATGGCAACTTGATGGAATCCTGATTTGAGATCAAACTTTGAGAATATTTTTGCACCTCCTATTCTTTTAAGGATCGTATTTATGCCTGGTAGAGAGTATTGGTCCTTGTATGTGTTGTCATTCAAGGATTTGTAGTTGAATATCATCCTCTCTTTTCCTTTAACTTATCTTCCTGTTACACGATCAATTGTTGTTCCTGAATTTACGATCATCGCCATCGTTCTATGCCTGCTTTTACTTGGACAGATAGCACCAATTTTGAGAAGACTATCGACATGTTTTCTGAATAAGTCTTCCATTGCTGATGTTACATGCTTTAATGGTCTATCTTCTATTGTAATATCTGGGTTGATGATATCCAGTTTACAAAGCTCACCATTCTTTTTTCAGTGCTTGAGGGGTTCTTCTCCAATGTATCCTTGCTGTTTTAACCTATTAATGACAGGTTTGAATTGTTCTTGGAATGCCCTACTTCCTTCTTGGTTGAAATAAATGGATTCATTTATTTCTAGGAATTCTTCTTCACTGACTTCTAACTGAGCTTAAGCTTTCTTATTTCTTCATGTTTTTGTTCTTCAAGCCTTTCTTTTTCAATTCTGAGCTGATCAATGATTTTAAGGGCATCTGTGAGATCCCTTACTAACAAGCTTTCTTTTGACTGCCATATTTCTTCTTTCTTTTGCATAGCAGCTTTGTTTTCATAGTACTCTTTGGCTTGATCTCTGATCATTTGTTGCACTTGTTCTGACTTTTCTTTCAAAAGTTCTTTGAGAAGCTTTACTTCATTGCTGTTGAAGTCCTTTTCTTCTTCTGATTTTTGGGGCTGTTTTCTTTTGACATTAACTGTTTTGTCAAGGTAATTTCTTGCACAAAGGGCGCACGTTGTGAGTTGGCATTTGGGACAGTTAAGTCTTGAAATGTCTGTGGTTAGTATACCACAGTAATAGCAGATGGTATAGTTGGTGACCGTGTTTTCTTTCCATTCATGCTCACATTCTTTACTTTTAGCTGGTAATTCTTTATTTGGTTTCCATGATCCGACGGCTTGAACCATCTCTGCTATCTTTGTTGGTGGTCCAGGATGGAACATAAAAGCATAATCACTAGATTGATTATCTTCTTCTTCACTATCAATCTCATCATCTTCTTTTATTGCCATAAAGACTGTTTCTTCAACAGGAGTGTCTTGGACCATAACACTGATACTTTGATGAGTATCACCTTCTCCTTCTGATATGCTATAAACACTGCTATCATCAAAATCTGCTGAAACAATATCCCAATTGTCATCAAGATCCAATTCTTGATAGACAGCTGATCTTGCAATGTTTCCTTGTTTACTTCTGCAATCTTTTACAAAGTGTCCTTCCTTTCCACAAATAAAGCATTTGCACTTCTTCACTCGTCCCCTATCATCTTTGTATTTTCTCTTGAATGGTTGTAGATTCTGTTGCGCTGATGGGTAGACTGATGGCCCCATGATTGAATCATGTGGGGGTTGATAGTTTTGGGTTGATTCTTCTTGTGAGGTGGATGGGAATGCTTGTTCTTTATGTTTCTTGATGATTTGTGCTGCCACTTGTTTGAAGTTTCGAAACTTTGGGTATGGCAAATCATCATTTTCTTCTTCTTTAGAAAGATGAAGAATTGTATGGTTCTCACCACGCTTTGCTGCGAATGGGTTTTCCCATTCTGACTCTAATTCTTGCTTTTGTATGGCGAGATGTTCGTCCCATTGTGGTAGGTATTCATCAAGAAATTCTTGCTGATTTTGTGCAAGTCTTTCTTGTATGACAAGAACCTTTCCGCCACTTCGTTCATCATCATCCCAATCACTTCTTTCTTCTAAAATAGTTACCTTTCCTGGGGTAACTTCATCGTCTGAGAATTCATCTCCCCAACCAGTTGCTGCAATTTCTTCTATTGGGGTTGTGTCTGGTGGTGCATCATACTTGACATAATAATCCCATTTTCCAGATGGTTCCCCAAGTGTTGACCATCTTTCCCATGACCTTTGCCTTGATCGTTTTGGTTTGTTGGATCGCCTAACTTTATTTAATGGTTCTTCTTCTAGGATTCTTGCTTCATTTAAGCAATTTTCACAGAAACATACGTCATAAGAGATATGTTCTTCTTGAGGAGTTTGTAAGCAGATTCCTATGAAGTGTTCTTCGTCTTCATCCAAGTTATCATTTCTTATTACTTCTCGGTCATGCTGATCAACTGAGTATCTTGGTGGTTGAGGTGTTTGCCGGTATCTTTCAAATCGGAGACTTACCGATCTATTTAGCCTTTCATTTACTGCAACCCTTGATGGGACACATACTGAAGTTTGCTCAGGTGGCTTTAGATGCCAGCTCATTCCTTCTAACTCTTCTATACTCCTTCTTTCACCAGGAATTGCTGTGATGCCAGTTGTGGTGAGGTGATCCATGCTGATGCTCCTGTGTCTATTATTGCGGTGGTTCCAAAAGCTGTGCAGTTAGGAATATCAAATTCAACTTTAACATTATAAAGTTGATTAGTGACTTTCCTGACTTTTGGGCTTGCAGTGGCGTTCCCAAAATAATGAATCTCTGTTTCTACGCAAGGTTTTGCAACATGAATGTTTCCCAGTGGTGGAAACTCTTCTTTAGAAAACTGGACTTCTTCTTCTTCTTTCTTCTTCTGCAACTGAGCTTTAAGTTCCCTTATTTCTTCATCTTTTTGCTCTTCAAGCCTTTCCTTTTTAAGTCTGAGTTGATCAATGATTTTAAGGGCATCTGTGAGATCCCTTACTAACAAGCTTTCTTTTGACTGCCATATTTCTTCTTTCTTTTGCATAGCAGCTTTATTTTCATAGTACTCTTTGGCTTGATCTCTGATCATCTGTTGCACTTGTTCTGTCTTTTCTTTCAAAAGTTCTTTAAGAAGCTTTACTTCATTGCTGTTGAAGTCCTTTTCTTCTTCTTGTTTTTGAGGCTGTTTTCTTTTGACATTAACTGTTTTGCCAAGATAATTTCTTGCACAAAGGGTACATGTTGTAAGTTGGCATTTGGGACAGTTAAGCCTTGACGTGTCGGTGGTTAGTATCCCACAGAAATAGCAAATGGTATAGTTGGTGACCATGTTTTCACTCCATTCGTGCTTACATTCTTTACTTTTGACTGGTAATTCTTTGTCTGGTTTCCACGATCTGACTGATTGAACCATTTATGCTATCTTTGTTGGTGGTCCAGGATGGAACATAAAGGCATGATGACCGAATTGATCGTCTTATTCTTCCAGATCGTCATCACTTTCATCAACTTCTATTGCCATGAAAACTATTTCTTCGATAGGAGTATCTTAGACCATAACACTGATACTTTGATAAGTATCACCTTCTCCTTCTGATATGTTGTAAACACTGCTATCATCAAAGTCTGCTGAACAATATCCCAATTGTCATCAAGATCCAGTTCTTGATAGACAGCTGATCTTGCAATGTTTCCTTGTTTATCAGTTGAGCCACGATACGGGTCTTCTAACAGAATTAACTGCCTCACTTGTGATGTTATATTTTGTGGTTCATCTGCAATTGCTTCAAGAGCAGAATATGCCCCTGGGTATGCGGTTCGCCATTGTTGCCACATTAAGGTATATTCAGGAAAAGTAGTAAATGTATTATTTTATCAATAATTCGTATTTCTGCGGTAACATTTCTATTAAAAATTTCATAAAACCACTTGTTTTTGATAAAAAGACAGCGCAATTGCTTCTTTATAAAAAGTACCGGAAGAGCCGAGAAAAGTTTGAAGTTAACCGTTTGATGAATCTAAAACAAGTTTGTAAATATATCCTTTGAAGTTTTTAATGTTATGTCTGAGCGCTTTGAGCAAGAAATACAATATTGGTACGATAATTCACGAACTGTAGATCCTGAATATATCACCTTTAACGAAACTAGTTCTAAACCTACATCAACCGATTTAGCTAATAATTTAACATGTGTTTATAATCGCTTAAATCTCTTTTCTAAAGTAGCACTCAAAAATTACAAAAAGTATTTCTGAAAAACACAAAGTGAAACCAGAAAAAGCCTTCAACAGATCTCAATTGAGATCCAACAGTCCAAACCACTCACTAAAAGAGAAGTCTTGAACCTTGTTCAAGAAATAGCTGAGCAACCAAAGTTAGTCGAAAAAGAAGCCCTTAGACTAACAGAAGATCTTAATCAGAAGATCCAGAAGGTTGAACACCTTCTTCAAGAAGTTAAGAAACTCATCACCGGATGAGTCTTGCCAATTTAAAGGCAACAACTGAATAAAATACACGTCTTTGAAGATCCCAATAAAATCTTTAAAGAACAGTTTGAAAAAGAGTCAAAGAAATGACTTCCAGAAGACCAAGCAACCTCAGCAGAAGTTCTACACAAACACAAACAGAACTGCCAACACAAGAAGACCAAATCCGCGGCTACCGACAAATGGCCCGAAATAGGCATCAAGTAGCTAGAACAACAAGAAGAGTGTTTGGAAGGAATAATTACAATCGATCTCTTGAAGCAGCTGTAGACCCAGAAAGACAGCTTGAAATATCAAGAGAAAGGCGAGCAAATCTTGTTCCCACAGAAGTACTCTATTCAAACAATAGAAGTACATCAAGACACATAGTATATGAACATTACTCTGAGCAAAGAATTTTGTGTATTGGTGAAAATTAAAAAAATCTTCGATTATGCAATGAAGAGTCTTATGAAAGCCTGAGAAATTCAGGACTTCAGCATATCCACTTAGGGATATTCATGATAAGGCTACTTGCACTCCACCGGAGAAGTGCCCGAACAAATGCTCTAGTTGTCCTCCGAGACACTAGATGGGAAGATAGCCGACAAATTATTGCAACCATGGAAGTAGACCTCTCGGTAGGAACGCAGTTAGTATATACATTCCCTGATATGATTCTAAGTGTCAATGACTTCCACAATTATGTAGAAGTTGCTATACAGACTCATGGGTATGATACTTGGCAAGGTGGTGAAAGTAACTTACTGATAACAATGGCCTTAACAGGCAGGTTATCAAATACCAGTTATATGGGATTCCAATATAGCGTGGAAAATGTTGTGGATCACCTCACCACAACTGGCATCACAGCAATTCCTGGTGAAAGAAGGAGTATAGAAGAGTTAGAAGGAATGAGCTGGCATCTAAAGCCACCTGAGCAAACTTCAGTACGTGTCCCATCAAGGGTTGCAGTAAATGAAAGGCTAAATAGATCGGTAAGTCTCCGATTTGAAAGATACAGACAAACACCTCAACCACCAAGATACTCAGTTGATCAGCATGATCGAGAAGTAACAAGAGATGATAACTTGGATGAAGACGAAGAACACTTCATAGGAATCTGCTTACAAGCTCCGCAAGAAGAACATATCTCTTATGACGTATGTTTCTGTGAAAATTGCTTGAATGAAGCAAGAATCCTAGAAGAAGAACCATTAAATAAAGTTAAGCGATCTAACAAACCAAAACGATCAAGGCAAAGGTCAAGGGAAAAATGGTCAACACTTGGGGAACCATCTGGAAAATAGGATTATTATGTCAAGTATGATGCACCACCAGACACAACCCCAATAGAAGAAATTGCAGCAACTGGTTGGGGAGATGAATTCTCAGACAAGAAAGACTTGCACAAAATCAGCAAGAATTTCTTGATGAATACCTACCACAATGGGACGAACATCTCGCCATACAAAAGCAAGAATTAGAGTCAGAATGGGAAAACCCATTCGCAGCAAAGCGTGGTGAGAACCATACAATTCTTCATCTTTCTAAAGAAGAAGAAAATGATGATTTGCCATACCCAAAGTTTCGAAACTTCAAACAAGTGGCAGCACAAATCATCAAGAAACATGAAGAACATGCATTCCCATCCACCTCACAAGAAGAATCAACCCAAAGCTATCAACCCCCACATGATTCAATCATGGGGCCATCAGTCTACCCACCGGCGCAACAGAATCCACAACCATTCTATAGGCCAGACTATCAGTTTGGTTATCCTCAAGGAAAAAGTAAAATATTCAGTGGAGGATATGGTGAGTATTACAACTCACAGTGGACTCTACCACCGGCATGGACAGAATCCGGAGTAATGCTCGTGTTACCAGCAGACCCAGGCCTATGGTCAGAAGTGATATCCAGATGGGAGTCTATAACAATCAATAGACTTAACAATCAAACATGGTCTGACAATAAAGCAAAGTTAGCCTTTGTGGAAAACCTTCTGGGAGAAAGTGAGAAGTTAATGTGGCAACAATGGCGAACCGTGTTTCCAGAAGCATATTCTGCTCTTGAAGCAATTGCAGATGAACCACAAAATATAACATCACAGGTGAGGCAGTTAATTCTGCTAGAAGACCCATATCGTGGCTCAACTGATGAGCAAGACAGAGCATATAGGGACTTGGACAGGATAACCTGTGAAGAAACCAAAAATTTGTGGTCATTCTTAGAAGATTTCAGGCAATTGGCAACCAAATCAGGAAGATTATATTTTCCTTCAACAACAGAAAAGCTTTTTGCCAAACTTCCACCTTCCCTATCCAAAAAGATTGAGGAATCATTCAAAGCTAAATATCCTGGTCTTAACTCAGGAGTCTTACCTGCAATCAAGTTTACTCATACTTTCGTCTCAGAAATGTGTAAAGATGCAGCACTCGCCAAAGAATTAAGAGATTTGTCTCTTTGTTCTGCCATACCAATTCCTGGTTATTACAAAAATAACAGGAAGAAATATGGAATGAGAAAATCAAGAACATACAAAGGAAAGCCGCATAATTCTCATGTAAAACCATTCAAGAGAAAATACAAAGATGATAGAGGACGAGTGAAGAAGTGCAAATGCTTTATTTGTGGAAAGGAAGGGCATTTTGCAAAAGATTGCAGAAGTAAACAAGGAAACATTGCAAGATCAGCTGTCTATCAAGAATTGGACCTTGATGACAATTGGGATATTGTTTCAGCAGATTTTGATGATAGCAGTGTTTATAGCATATCAGAAGGAGAAGGTGATACTCATCAAAGTATCAGTGTTATGGTCCAAGATACTCCTGTTGAAGAAACAGTCTTTATGGCAATAGAAGAAGATGATGAGATTGATAGTGAGCAAGAAGAAGAAGATAATCAATCTAGTCATTATGCTTTTATGTTCCATCCTGGACCACCAACAAAGATAGCAGAGATGGTTCAAGCCGTCGGATCGTGGAAACCAAACAAAGAATTACCAGCCAAAAGTAAAGAATGTGAGCATGAATGGAAAGAAAACACGGTCACCAACTATACCATCTGCTATTACTGTGGGATACTAACCACAGACATGTCAAGACTTAACTGCCCCAAATGCCAACTCACAACATGTGCCCTTTGTGCAAGAAATTATCTTGGCAAAACAGTTAATGTCAAAAGAAAACAGCCCCAAAAATCAGAAGAAGAAAAGGACTTCAACAGCAATGAAGTAAAGCTTCTTAAAGAACTTTTGAAAGAAAAGACAGAACAAGTGCAACAGATGATCAGAGATCAAGCCAAAGAATACTATGAAAACAAAGCTGCTATGCAAAAGAAAGAAGAAATATGGCAGTCAAAAGAAAGCTTGTTAGTAAGGGATCTCACAGATGCCCTTAAAATCATTGATCAGCTCAGAATTGAAAAGGAAAGACTTGAAGAACAAAAAGATGAAGAAATAAGAGAGCTCAAAGCCCAGTTTTCTAGAGAAGAGTTTCCACCACTGGGAAACACTCATGTTGCAAGACCTTGCGTAGAGACAAAAGTTCATTATTCTGGGAATGCCACTACAAGTCCAAAAATTAGGAAAATTACCAATCAACTTTACAATGTTAAAGTTAAGTTTGATATTCCTAATTGCACAGCTTTTGGAACCACTGCAATAATAGACACAGGAGCATCAACATGTTGCATAAACAAGAAAGTCATTCCAAAAGAAGCACTGGAGCCTCTAACTCAGACTGTCGTCTTCAATGGCTTAAATTCAAGACAACAGGCTACTCATAGAATAAAGCAAGGCTATTTTCTAATTGAGAAAAACAAATTCAAGATACCTCTCATATATGCTTTTGATATGAGGGACAACAATGGTATTGAAATGCTGATAGGAGCCAAGGATACCTATCATATTGCTTTTTGATTTGAGAGTACAACAATGGTATCGAAATGCTGATAGAGCTAACTTTCCTAAGATCTATGAAAGGAGGAATTCTGTATTAGAGGAGATGAAATATACAGCTACCTAAGGAAAGGTCACTAAAATCAAGTCTTCATACAAAGAAATTGCAGAAATTGCAGAATTAGAAGTCAGTGAAGAAGAATTCCTAGAGATAAATGAATCCATTTATTTCAACCAAGAAGGAAGTAGGGCATTCCAAGAACAGTTTAAACCTGTCATTGATAGGTTAAAACAGCAGGGATACATTGGAGAAGAACCTCTCAATACACTGTGAAAAAGATTGGTGAACTTTGTACACTGGTATCATCATTCCTAGTTGTTACAATAGAAGACAAGCTATTAAGCATGTAAGCAGCAATTGGAAGGACTTGTTCAGAAAACTTGTAGTAGTCTTCTCAAAATGTTGCTATCGCCCAAGTAAAAGCAGACAACTAGAACTGATGGCGATGATCAGTTAATTCAGGAACAACCATTGATCTGCAACAGGAAGAGAAGTTAAAAGGATAAAGAAAAGGATGGTGTTCAATTACAAATCCTTGATTGACATTCACATACTAGGACCAATAATCTCTACCAGGCATAAACACGTTCATCAAGCGGAATAGGAGGGAGCAATGATATTCTCAAAGTTTGATTCAAATCAGGATGCCATCAGTTGCCTATACGAAGAAGAATAATACTTGGTACTGCGTTCTTAGTTCCAGGAGGACTCTATGAATGGCTGGTTATGCCATTTGGCCTGAAAAACGCACTAGCAGTATTCCTAAATAAGAAAGATGGATAAATGCTTCAAAGGAACAGAATCATTCATCGTAGTATATATCGATGATATACTGGTTTTCTCAAAGAATGAAAAAGATCATGCAAAACATTTGGAAAAAATGTTAAAGATCTGTGAAGACAACGGTTTAGTCTTATCTCCAACAAAAATGAAGATAGCAATCTCAACAGTGGATTTCTTGGGAGCAGTTATAGGAGAAGGAACTATAAAGCTGCAACCACACATCATAAAGAAGATTGTAAATTCATATGAGAAGAAACTAAAGACAAAGAAGGGATTAAGGTCATTCTTAGGCATCCTTAATTACGATCGAACTCTTATCCCAAAGCTTGGCATACTCTTCAGGCTCTCTTATGAAAAGAACAAACACTCATGGAGACAACATATGAAGCCTCTGACTAAGAATAGTTAGAAAATCAAAGAACAAGTTCAAACTTCCGAGACTGGAATTCCACCGGAAAATGCTTACATATTTCTGGAAACAGATGGTTGTTGGATGGATGGGGAGGAATTGTTAATGAAAAAGAGCCAAGGAGGATCAAAGAGTTCAGAAAAGAATATGTGCATATGCAAGTGGCAAATTCTCAACAACTCAATCCACAATTGATGCCGAAATCAATGCATGCATTAACACCCTGGAGAAATTGAAGATTTACTACCTTGACAAACAAGAAGTCACTCTAAGAACAGATTGTCAAGCCATCATTAGTTTTTACAACAAAACTAATAGCAATAAATCCTCAAGGGTTAGATGGATCAAGTTTGCAGATGCAGTCACCGGAACAGGAGTCAAAATTAACATAGAACACATAGAAGGGAAACATAACACCCTTGCTGATTCTCTTTCGAGACTTGTTAACCTTTGTTTTGCAGGATGCACAGAAGAGAAATGAAGGAATTTACAGCAATTAAAAAACAGCTCTTTACTCAGTGGTGAGCTATAAAGTCCCCAATACCTCTCAGAAGAATTTGATAGATCACGTGCGAAGAAGTCATGAAGATTTCAAAACTTCCTGAGTCTTCACAAAAAACTATCTTCACACTTGAAGAACCAGGAGCAATGTATAAATCTTACCAGCTCAAGGCCAACCAAACCCCAATCAGAATGGATAAATCTGATGCATGGAGATCAGTCGCTCAAGACCTTGAAATTTCAGCAGCAAAAGAAGCAGTCAAAGCCATGCGACACCTACAAGCAATCATACAATACAAAGCTCAAATCTGTTTTGGGAAATCAACCAAAGACAACCACTGGTCCGATCAAAAGGAAGATGTTAGAGTTCAAAATAAAGAAGCCAGAAGAATCCTCATTGAACTGGAAGCCTTGGCACAAGGATTGGGACGCAATAACATCTAACGACGACAACACAATCAACGACGACGATAACGCAATCAACGACGACGACAACGCAATCAACGACGATGGCAAGTACCGCTATAACCGGAAAAGGTTTCTAGAAGATGACGAAAGCAGTGACGATTCGATTTTTATTGTGGACCCGGGATGGGATGATTATAGTCTACAAGCGATAAAATCAAATCGTCCCGTACCACTTTGTCCAGAAGCTCGAAGGGCCCGCATGTAACAAAAGTCTACAAAAATCCAAAGAGATAAAGAAGACGACCCTACCACTATGTTTAATTATGAAAGCCGCCGGACCCGCATATGTTTAAATAATAAAGCCGCCGGTCCCACTCATGTTTTATTAACGGTTTTTTAAAGTATTATGGCCAGGGAATATGCCATAGTTTATTCCCTGGAATATGCTAAGATGCCAAAGCATATGCTATATGCCAATGGCATATTCTCTTCTTGTATAGCCTATAAAAGGCAGTTGTATTCAGTTGTAAAAATCATCGAAAACCACCACCACTACTACTACCACCACCACCCTTGTAAACAATCAATCTTCCGCAGTATTTTAATATAAAGGTGTGTTAAAAGTTTCTTGTAGTTTAAAGTTTTAGTTTTTGAGCTTTAATACAAGATAAAAATTCCTGGCAACATAGTGGTAGGGTCGTCTTCTTTATCTCTTTGTATTTTTGTAGACTTTTGTTACATGCGGGCCCTTCGAGCTTCTGGACAAAGTGGTACGGGACGATTTGATTTTATCGCTTGTAGACTATAATCATCCCATCCCGGGTCCACAATAAAAATCGAATCGTCAACTGCTTTCGTCATCTTCTAGAACCTTTTCCGGTTATATCACGGTGTTACTTGCCATCGTCCGTTGATTGCGTTGTCGTCGTCATGATTGCGCGCGTTATCGTCGTCGTTGATTTGTGTTGTCGTCGTTAGATGTTATTGCTGTCCCATCCTTGTGCCAAGGCTTAGTATTCATTGAGGATTCTTCTGGCTTCTTTATTTTGAACTCTAAACATCTTCCTTTTGATCGCAAGTGGTTGTTTTGGTGATTTCCAAAACAGATTTGGCTTTGTATTGTATTGATTGCTTGTAGGTGTCGCATTGGCTCTTGATGCTTCTTTTGCTGCTGAAAATTTCAAGGTCTTGAGCGAGTCTGATCTCCATCATCAGATTTATCCCATTCTGTTTGGCGTTGGTTGGCCTTGAGCTGGTAAAAGATTTATACATTGCTCTGTTCTTCAAGTGTGAAGATCGTTTTGTGAAGACTCTGAAGTGGTTGAAATCTTCATGACTTCTTCGCAAGTAATCTTCATATTCTTCTGAGAGGTATTGGGGGACTTAGAGCTCCTCCATCTGAGTAAAGAGCTGTTGCTGTTAATTCCTTCATTTCTCCTATGCATCCTGCAACAAAGGTTAACAGTCTCGAAAGAGAATCAGCAAGGGTGTTATGTTTCCCTTTATGTGTTCTATGTTAATTTTGACTTCCTTATCAGGTGACTGCCTCTGCCAAACTTGATCCATCTAAACCCTGGAGGATTTATTGCTATTAGTTTTATTGTAAAAAACTTATGATGCTTGACATCTGTTCTTAGAGTGACTTCTTGCTTTGGTCAAGGTAGTAAATCGACAATTTCTCCCCTGGGTGGTGTGTTGATGCATGCATTGATTTCAGCATCGATTGTGGATTGGGTTGTTGAGAATTTGCCACTTGCATATGCACTATTCTTTCTGAACTCTTGGATCCTCATTGCTTTGTTCCATTTAATATTCCTCCCATCTTACATTACTCATTGTTTCCAGAATGTGTAAGCATTTTCCGTGGAATTTCCAGGTCCGGAAGGTTTTGACTCTGTGCTTTGATTTTTCTGACTAGTCATAGTCAGAGGGCTTAAATATTTTTGTCTCCCTTGAGCGTTTGTCTTTTCATAAAGAGGCCTTAAGAGTATCCCAAGCTTTGGGATATGATTTCGAGCGTAATTAAGGATTCCTAAGAATGACCTTAATCCCTTTTTCGTCTTTAGTTCTTCTTCATTAAAGTTTACAATCTTCTTTTATGATATGTGGTTGCAGCTTTAATTGTCTTCGTCTTCTCCTAGAACTGCTCCCAAGAAATCTTACTGTTGTGAACTGCTATCTTCATTTTTGTTGGAGATAAGACCAAACCGTTGTCTTCACAGATCTTTAACATTTTTTTCAAATGTTTTGCATGATCTTTTTCATTCTTTGAGAAAACCAGTATATCATCAATGTATACTGCGATGAATGACTCTGTACCTTTGAAGCATTTATCCATTTTTCTTTGGAATACTGCTGGTGCGTTTTTCAGGCCAAATGGCATGACTAGCCATTCATAGAGTCTCTGGGACTAAGAACGCCAGATCCAAGGATTGATTATTTTCCCATAGCAACTTGATGGAATCCTGATTTGAGATCAAACTTTGAGAATATCTTTGCTCCTCCTATTCGCTTGATGATCGTGTTTATGCCTGGTAGAGAGTATTGGTCCTTGTATGTGTTGTCATTCAAGGATTTGTAATTGAACACCTTTCCTACTCTTTTCTTTAACTTCTCTTCCGTTGTTGGTTCAATGGTTGTTCCTGAATTAAACGATCATCGCCATCGTTATGTGTCTGCTTTTTCTTGGCGGATAGCACCAATTTGAGAAGATATCTAATGTTTTCTGAACAAGTCATTCCATTGGCTGGCGTTACATGCTTTTAACGGCTTGTTCTTATGTTTGGTAAACATCTGGAATGATGAATATCCAGTTACAAGTTCTCCATTTCCTTTTTCCAGTGTTTGAGAGGTTCTTCTCAATGTATCCCTGCTGTTTTAACCTTTCAATGACAGGTTTAAACTGTTCTTGGAATGCCCTACTTCCTTCTTGGTTGAAATAAATGGATTCATTTATCTCTGGAATTCTTCTTCACTGCTTCTATCTAATTCTGCAATTTCTGCATTTCGGTTGATTTGAAGTCTTGATTTAGTACCCTTCTTGTAGATGGGTTATTTCATCTCATTCTATTCGTATTCCTCCTTTCATGGAATCTTAGAAGTTAGCTCCTATCAGCATTTCGGATTACCATTGCCGTCTCTCATATCAAAAGCTATAGAGAGGTATACTGAATTTGGGTTCCTCAATTAGGAAATGGCTTGCTTTATCTTATGACGTGTCCTGTTGACCTTGAATTTAAGCCTAATGAAGACGACAGTCTGATTTAGAGGTTCTAGTGCTTCTTCTGGAATAACTCTCTTGTTTATGCAACATGCTGATGCTCCTGTGTCGATTATTGCAGTGGTTCCAAAAGCTTTGCAGTTAGGAATATCAAACTCAACTTTAACATTGTAAAGTTGGATTGGTAATCTTTCCTAATTTTTGCGACCTGCAAGTGGCGTTCCGACAGTAATGAACTTCTGTTTCTACGAAATGGTCTTGCACCCCCCCCCATGAGTGTTTTCCCAGTGGTGGGAATTCTTCTTTAGGAAACTGGACTTCTGCTTCTTCTTCCTTCTTCTGCAACTGAGCTTTGAGTTTTCTTATTTCTTCATCCTTTTGTTCTTCAAGCCTTTTCTTTTCAATTATGAGTTCTCCAAGCTCTTCCTTTTCAATTCTGAGCTGATCAATGATCTTAAGGGCATCTGAAATATCCCTTACTAACGAGCTTTCTTTTAACTGCCATATTTCTTCTTTCTTTTGCATAGCAGCTTTTTCTTCATAGTACTCCTTGGCTTGATTTGTTCATTGTGCCTTGTTCTGTCTTTTCTTTTAAAAGTTCTTTAAGAAGTTTTACTTCATTACTGCTGTTGAAGTCCTTTTCTTCTTCTTGCTTTTGGGGTTGTTTTCTTTTGACATTAACTGTTTTGTCGAGATAATTTCTTGCACAAAGGGCACATGCTGTAAGTTGGCATTTGGGACAGTTAAGCCTTGATGTGTCCGTGGTTAGTATCCCACAGAAATAACAGATGGTTATAAGTTTTGACGTGTTTTATTCCATTCATGTACAGTCTTTACTTTTGGATGGGTAATTTTTATTTGGTTTACACGATACAACGGGATTGAACCATCTCTGATATCTGTGGTGGTGGTCCAGGGTGGGACATAAAGCATGATGACCGAAATGATTATCTTCTTTTCAGATCATCATCACTTTCAATTTTCTTCTAGTGCATGAAAAACTGTTCTTCAACAGGGGTATTATGGCCATCACTCTGATACTTTGGATGAGTATCACCTTCTACTTTCTGATATGCTTTAAACACTGCTGTCATCGATCCGCTGGACATATCCCAATTGTCATTCAAGATCAATTTTGATAGACAGTGATCTTTGCAATGTTTCCTTGTTACTTCTGCACAATCTTTTGCAAAAATGTCCTTCCTTTCCACAAAATGAAACATATTGCATTTCGTACTCGTCCTCTATCGTTCTTTTGTATTTTATCTTGAATGGGCTTAATGAGAATTGTGCGGCTTTCCTTTGTATATGTTCTTGATTTACTCATTCCATATTTTTTCCTGTTATTTTGTAATACCAGGAATCGGCTTTCCCTTTTATGGAGAAAAGAGATAAATCTCTTAATTCTTTAGCGAGTGCTGCATCCTTACACATTTCTGAGACGAATGTATGAGTAAACTTGATTGCAGGTAAAACTCCTGAGCTAAGACCAGGATGTTTAGCCCTGAATGATTCTTCTATCTTTTTGGATAGGGATGGTGGAAGTTTGGCAAAGAGCTTTTTCCGTTGTGAAGGAATGCATTCTTCCCCGATTTGGTTGCACAATTTGCCTGAAATCTTCTAAGATTGACCACAAATTTTTGTGTGTCTTCACTGGTTATTTCTGTCTAAATCCTTTGTATGATCTGTCTCTGTCATCAGTTGAGCTACGATATGGGTCTGCTACAGAATTAGCTGGCCTTTTGTGAGATGTTATTTTTTGAGGGTTCATCTTGCAATTGCTTCAAGAGCAGCATATGCATTTGGGTATGCGGTTCGCCATTGTTGCCACATTAACTTCTCACTTTCTCCAAGAAGATTTTCCACAAAAGCTAACTTTGCTTTATTATCAGACCATGTTTGATTGTTGAGTCTATTTAGTGTTATAGACTCCCATCTAGATATTACTTCTGACCATAAGCCTGGGTCTGATGGTAATACAAGCATTACTCCGGATTCTGTCCATGCCGGTGGTAGAGTCCACTGTGAGTTGTAATATTCTCATATACTCCACTAAATATTTTACTCTTTCCTTGAGGATAACCAAACTGATAGTCTGGCTTATAGAATGGTGGTGGATTCTGTTGTGCCGGTGGATAGACTGGTGGCCCCATGATTGAATCATGTGGGGGTTGATAGCTTTGGGTTGATTCTATTTGTGAAGATGAAGATGGGAATGCATGTTCTTCATGTTTCTTGATGATTTGTGTCTGCATTTTGTTTTGAAATTTCGAAACTTTAGGTATTTTGGTTAATCATAATCATTCATATTCGCTTAGAAATGATGAAGAATTGTAATGGTTATGGTTCTCACCATGCTTCGCTGCGATGGGTTTTACCCATTCTAACCCTGATCTTTCTTTTGTATGGCGAGTTGATTTCTTCCCTTTGTGGTAGGTATTTCATCATGAATTATTGCTGATTTTGTGCAAGTCTTTCCTGTATAACAAGAATTTGTCCGCTACTTTGTTCATCATCATCCCAATCACTTCTTTCTTCTAGAATAGTTACCTTTCCTGGGGTAACTTCATCGTCTGAGAATTCATCTCCTCCAACAGTTCTGCAACTTCTATATTATTGGTTACGGTTTATGTCTGGTTGTACAGTTACCTGACATAATAATCCCATTTTCCGGATGGTTCCCCAAGTGTTGACCATTTCTCACTTGACCTTTGCTTTGATCGTTTTGGTTTGTTGGATCGGCCTAACTTTAGTTAAGGTTCTTCTTATAGGATCTTGCTTCATCTAAGCAATTTTCCAGAAAACATACGTTTAAGAGATATGTTCTTCTTGTGGGCTTGTGAACACGATTCATATTTATGAAGTGTTCTTCGTCCTTCATCCCAAGTTATCGTTCCCTATTATTTCTCGATCATGTTGATCAACTGAGTATTTGTGGTTGAGGTGTTTGTCGATATCTTTCAAATCGGAGACTTACCGATCTATTTAGCCTTTCATTTACTGCAACCCTTGATGGGACACGTACTGAGGTTTGCTCAGGTGGCTTTAGATGCCAGCTCATTCCTTCTAGTTCTTCTATACTTCTTCTTTCACCAGGAATTGCTGTGATGCCAGTTGTGGTGAGGTGATCCACAACGTTTTCTACGCTGTATTGGAATCCCATGTAACTGGTGTTTGATAACCTGCCTGTTAAGGCCATTGTTATAGCAACGTTACTTTCACGCCTTGCATGTTTCTATACCACATGTGTTTGTATAGCAACTTCTATATGATTGTGGAGTCATTTCGACACTTTAGGTTATATCGGGAAATGTATGGTCTAACGCGTTCCTGCAGAGAGGTCTTACTTCCATGTTGCTATAATTTGTCGGCTATCTTCCTTCTAGGTGTCTCGCGAGGAAAAATAAAAACCCTTAAAGAAGCATTTTGTTCCATGTACTTCTCGGTTGGATGTGCGTGTAGCCTTATCATGAATATCCCCAAGTGGATATGCTGAAGTCCTGAATTTCTCAGGTTTTCATAAGACTCTTCGTTACATAATCAAAGGTTTATTTGATTTTCACCAACACACAAGATTCTTTGCTCAGAGTAATGTTCATATACTCTGTGTCTTGCTGTACTTCTATTATTGAATAGCTCTGCGCTAAAGTGAGATAGAAACTTCTTATTGTAGAGATAAGAGCTCATCGCAAAACAGTTCGCATATGATCATAGAAATGCCCTCAACCATATAATACCAATTACCAATAAAGACTCCTCCTCCCGACAACCTACAAACCACACAATCTCCCCCCCAGACCCTCTCCCACCCACCCCAAACCCCCACCCAACCCGCACTCCCCCCCCCCCTCTCCATCCACACAACTCCCCCCACCCCCAACCCACCCCACACCTATAGTTAAGTGTAGAGTACGTTCTTCTGCTTGTACAAGGATTTTGCTCGCCTTTCTCTTGATATTTCAAGCTGTCTTTCCGGGTCTACAGCTGTTTCAAGAGTTCGATTGTAATTACTTCTTCCAAAAACTCTTCTTGTTGTTCTAGCCACTTGATGTCTGTTCCGGGCCATTTGCCGGTAGCCACGGATTTGGTCTTCTTGAGTCGGAAGTTCTGTTTGATTGTGTTTTGGCTAGAACTTCTGTTTTGACGGATGCTTGGTCTTCTAGAAGTCATTTCTTTGACTCTTTTCAAAAAACTGTTTCTTTTAAAGATTTTATTGGGATCTTCAATGACGTGTATCTTTCCGTTTATTCTTTTTACCGGGAGTTTTTCCACTGATAGAGAAAAACTATCCAGTCTTTGGCTAGCTTTGTTATTGCAGTCTTAGGTCAGCGTGGCTGAACTTCATTTCTTTTAATCGTATGAATTTCCTCTTGGCTTGGCTAAACTTTTCTTCTAGGCTAACTAACTTCTGACTTTGCTTAGTAGCCAAATAAAGTAAAGTGTTATTTTGTTTTATAACAGCGTTTACTTGATTAGTCAGACCTCCTTTGTAATCAGATGTTTTTGCAAAACCAACGGCTGGTGATTCAAGATCTTCAGTAGCTTGTATAGCTTCTTGATATTCAGTTGTTGCCTTTTGATTGGCAAGACTCATCCGGTGATGAGCTTCTTGACTTCGTGAAGAAGGTGTTCAACCTTCTGAATCTTTTGATTAAGATCTTGTTAGGGATAAGGGCTTCCTTTTCCGCTAAACTTTGGTTGCTCAGCTATCTCTTGAACAAGGTTTAAGACTTCTCTTTTTGTGAGTGGTTTAGACTGTTGTATCTCCGTTGAGATTTGTTGAAGGCTTTTTCTGGTTTCACTCTGGGTTTTTCTTAGTAATTCCTCACAAGATTCAAGCTTTTCTTGACAATTTTGGACTCTAGACTCAAGTTCTTTTTGTTTTTCAGAAATACTTTTGTAATTTTTAAGTGATACTTTAGAAAATAGATTTAAACGATTATAAACACAAGCTAGATTATTAGCTAAATCGGTTGTTGTGGGTTTAAGACTATCTTTATGAAAGACGATATATTCAGGATCTACAGTTCGTGAATTATCTCCAATACTGTATTCTTGCTCAAAGCTGATCTGGACATAACATTAAAAAACTTCAAAGGATAAATTTACAACTTGTTTTTAGATTCACCAAAGGTTAACTCAAACTTTTTCCCGTCTCTCTTACTTGGTACTTTTTCAAAGAAGCATATTGCGCTGTCTGTTTACCAAAAACTAGGGTTTTTTATGAAATTTTTTAATAGTAGAAATGTTTCCGTTATTAGAAATACGATATTATTGATAAAATACCTTCACTGCTTTTCCTGAATTTACCTGAAGGACTTAGCTTCCTATGAGTAAGAATGTTTTGATTCAAAGCTCTGATACCAAGATGAAAATTACGTTGCCAGGAATTTTTATCTTGTATTAAAGCTCAAAAACTAAAACTTTAAACTACAAGAAACTTTTAACACACCTTTATATTAAAATACTGCGGAAGATTGATTGTTTACAAGGGTGGTGGTGGTAGTAGTAGTGGTGGTGGTTTTCGATGATTTTTACAACTGAATACAACTGCCTTTTATAGGCTATACAGAGAGGATATAGCCATTTGGCATATAGCATATGCTTTGGCATCTTAGCATATTCCAGGGAATAAACTATGGCATATTCCCTGGCCATAATAATTCAAACTTAATAATACATGAGTGGGACCGGCGGCTTTATTATTTAAACATATGCGGGTCCGGCGGCTTTCATAATTAAACATAGTGGTAGGGTCGTCTTCTTTATCTCTTTGGATTTTTGTAGACTTTTGTTACATGCGGGCCCTTCGAGCTTCTGGACAAAGTGGAATGGGACGATTCGATTTTATCGCTTGGATACCAAGATGAAAATTCACGTTCCAGGAATTTTTATCTTGTATTAAAGCTCAAAAACTAAAACTTTAAATATCAAAGAAAACTTTGACACACTTTATATTTTTAAATATATGCTCGGAAGATTGTTTGTTTTTAAAAAAAAAATAAAGGGTGGTGGTGGTAGGTAGTTAGTAGTGGTGGTGCGTTTCGTGATGTTTTTTAAAAACTGAATACAACTTGCCTTTTTTAGGTATAAAGAAGGAATATGCCATTGGCATTAGCATTTGCTTTGATCTCGCATATTTCAGGGAATAAAACTATGCATTATCACTGGCCATAATATTCAAACTTAATAATACATGAGATGGGGACCGGCGGCTTTATTTTTGTTACATAATGGCGGAGTCGGCGGCTTTCATTATTGAACATTAGTGTAGGTGTCTTCTTTATCTCTTTGGATTTTTGTAGACTTTTGTTGCAATTGCGCTGTCTTTTACCAAAAACAAGGGTTTTTATGAAATTTTTAATACAAATGTTTCCGTTTTAGAAAATCGAAATTATTGATAAAAATAATACTTATGCTTTTCCTGAATTATACCTGAAGGACTTAGCACTTTCCATAGGGCTTAAGAATGTTGTGTTTCAAAGCGTCTGATACACCATCGATGAAATTTTCGTTGCCAGGATTTTTTATTCTTGTATTTAAAGCTCAAAATCTAAAAGTTTCATGTTTGGTTGTGGAGTCTTCTGTAGTGTTGTAGACCCTCATTGGATATTACTTCTGACCATAGGCCTGGGTCTGATGGTAATACAAGCATTACTCCGGATTCTGTCCATGCCGGTGGTAGAGACCTAAGCGTAAGTAGTTAAATGGTTCACGTTTAAGTGGCTTAGTTAGAATATCGGCTATGTTGTCTTCCGATGAGACCTTTTCTAAAGAGATATTCCTTTTGATCATTTATCACGAGGAAAGTGGTGGTGAATTTCTATGTGTTTAGTTCGTGAGTGTTGGATCGGGAATTCTTTCTTAAGTCATATAGCCCTTTGTTGTCACACATTATTGAATCTTGGTTCTAACATTATGCCATAATTATGAGAGCTTGTTTAATCCATAGTGGCTTGATGGACATGCCTTTCCTGCACTACTATTCCGCTTCGGTTGGGAGGATAGCAAGAGCGGTTTGCTTCTTTGAAAACCAAGATGTTAACAACATCACCTAGAATATGCAAACACCACTTGAGCATTTGCATTCAACGTAATCCTCCCCACATGATCGGGATCCGCATAAACTATTCGTTTCTATGCGCGGATCCTTTAGGATACCATATCCAAATGCATAGTGCTTTAATGTTATCAGAAGATACGCTTAACCGCTTCTAGGTGTGAGGTTTTGGGATCCTCTAAAAGCCGTGCACAAGGCAACACAAAAACATGATATGGGTCTACTTGCCGTTATGTATAATAAACTACCTATCATTGCCCTCTATATTTGGTATTATTACGAAATCAACCTTCTTAGTCCCTTGTGAGTTTGGTTTCCGTAGACATGGGGGTTTTCATTGGCTTAGAGTCTTCTAGTCTAAATTTCTTAAGCATTTCCTTAATATATTTTGATTGATTGAAAAATATTCCATCATTTAATTGTTTTATTTGTAATCCTAAGAAAAAGTTTAGTTCCCCACAACTCATTTCAACTATCATGCTGATCGTGGCAAAGTCATCACACATTTCTTGGACAAGTTGTCCGATATAATGTCATCAACATATTATTTGGACGTAATGATGTTGGAGTCTTTCTTTTTAGTTAAGGAAAGTGTTATCTACCATTTCCCAATAGAATATTTATGTTTAATAAGAAAGGCTTTTATGTTCGATTGTACCAAGGCTTTTAGAGTAGTTTTAGACCATAAAGCAAACTTTCTTAAGTTTAATGACATAATTAGGTTTTGCGACGTCAATGAATCTCGGAGTTTCCTGATGCCACGTTAAACCTCCCTCTTGATAACACCTGTTAAGGAATGCACTTTTCAAATCCATTTGGTTTACTTAAAAATCTAGTGCACAAGTCATAAGCGAATAAGTATTCTTATGGACTCTAGTTAGCTACGAGGGCATAATGTTTCATCATAATCAATTACCTTCTTGTTGATTATAAACCTGGGCGACCACCTAGCTTTGTTTTCTTGTTACGACCCATTTTCATCCGAGTTTATTTTTTATACCATTTTGTTCCATAAATGGTCATTCATGGGTTTTGGACTAGTTCCCAAAATCATTGTTTATAAATTGATTTAGTTCCTCTTGCATGCCATTTCCCAAATTTACTTTTAGTGCTCATTTCTATTTTGTAGTTCTATTGTTGAAATAAAGCAAAAGAAATTGCTGTTATCTTGGCTTGCGACCTAAGTGTTCTTTGATTTAGATTACCAATAACATTTTCTAGGGTGTGGACTTTTAGATTCTTTAATATTTATATTTGATTATTTTCTATGAAATGTCTTCAAGATCATTGCCTATGGTTTTGTTTTTACTACCTCAATAGCTTATTTCTTTGAATAATTCATCATTTTCTAATGGTGATGTTTTAGGTGGATGAGGGTCTCATCGTAAGTTAATTTAATGATTCTGTTACTTTCATTGTTTGTTTGTAATTATTATGTAAGCTTTACTAATTTTGCGAATATCCTAGGAACCACCTTCATAGACTTTGGGTCAAACTTGGTTAGGTAACTTTTCGTGTATTAAGAATATAACATTTTACTTCCGAATACTTCTAAAATAGTTAAGTTTTGTTTCCTTCCTTTAACAACTAGTTTGGAGTTTTTCTAAATTTCGTCTAAATTGAAAACTCTATTAATTCTATATGTTGATTGTATCGATCCAATTGCCCCAAAATTTTTGGAGGAATGATTTTTCATTTAACAGGGTTTACTCATTCTTGTAAGGTGCGATTTTTTTGTTCTACCTACCCCATTTGATTGTGGAAGTAGTCGAAAGAGCGGTAATATCTGTAAGATATCCCATTTAAATCACAATATTTTCCAAATTGTACTTCATTATCAAATTCTCGACCATGATCGTTCTAATTGACTACAATAGAATCATCCTAATTTGTTTTGGATTATTTTGCTAAATGATTTCAAATTCTTTTCGATGGCTTCGGTTTTATTTGCTAAGAATTAGTCCCAAGTGTATCGAGAATAGTCATCTACAATTACTAAGGTATACGATTTCCTCCATAGCTTCGTATGGCGGAGGGGCCAAACAAATCCATGTGAAGTAGTTCTAAGCATCTAGTTGTTGAGACTATATTTTTGGCCTTGTGACTTACGTGAGCTTGCTTTCCAACTTTGCAAGCATCACAAAAATGTTGGTCGTATTTAAGTTTAGGACAATTTCTGAATTAATCTTTGACGCTAATGATTGAATTAGTTGCATATTAGCATGACCTAATCTTCTATGCCATAGTGTGGAATTTTCGTCTAATGTTGCAAGGCATATTTTGTCTTCCGGTTTATTTCCTAGTTTCATTACATATAATCCTCCTTTCCTAATTCCTTTTTACTTACTTTTTTGTTTGTGGCTTATTTCTGCTTTCGTCTAACTGTTTCGGTAAATATTACTTTGCACTTATTATCACATATTTTGACTATACTAAGCAAGTTATAAGTTAAGTTATCTTCGTGCTCAACATTTTCAATTGTTAAGGAGTTTGAGAAATCGAACCTTTTGCCTATTGATATTTACCGCGTAGTTGCTCCGAAAATTACGTTACCTCCGGTGTATGCTTTGTATGAAGAAAACAACTTTCGATTATCACCCGGTGTCATATGTTTTGACATCCACTATCTTTAATTCCATTCATAGGATTCAAGTTTACTCTAAGCATTTTTCATCGGGCGCGCTTGAGACTATAAGCAAGCTTCATCAATTAGTCTTTTTCCACCTATCTTATCCTTTGTTCGCTCCTTTCTCCTCCAAGAATGCTTATTGATCGTGTTCTTTGGCAGCTTTGAACATTTCAATAAAATGATTTGGGTCACCCACATCTAAAATATTCTTCACTTTTATCATAAACACATCTATTTCTACTTCTTGTGGAAATGTTTTTCTATGCTCGTGGTTGTCTTGCAAATCTTCCACGTCTGCTTTTGAAGAATTTCTTGAATTCATTTACAGCCATAGCATTACTCTTCGTCTTCACTATCGGACTTTAGCTTATTCTTTCAGCACTGCACTTCCTTTTACTTTTTATGCAAGTGATCTACTTTGTTCTTATTGCCTTAACGTTTCTACATCTTTTTTATTACTTCTTCAAAAACTTTTCAAGTTTCCAATTAGTTTGTCAGAGATAAAGGTTGTTAGATTCTTTAATTCTTCAATCGCCATGAACTTTCGCGCGCCATTTTTGGTTGTAGGGCCTAAGAAATTTCCTAACACATTCTTGCTAGAAAAACTTTTCATCAGTGACTTTTAGACTAGTAAATATAGTGTTTAAATTTAGCAAAGGCATTATCATATTGATTCTCTTTGGACTCATAAATTGTTTCTTATTGTTGAACAAGGAGATCTATTTTGTTAGCTTGACTTGATTATTACCTTGATGATCTTATGTGATTAGTAAAGTATCCCAAATTTTCTTTTGCGGTTTGACATTATAAAATTCTTTCGTATTCTTTACGTTAGGCAAAGGCTATAAATTACCATTTTAGCTTCATTATTTTTTGCCAAGTTCTTTTTAAGATCATCATCTTGTTTTTGAAAAGACACAATTTAATCCTTTTTAGTTTCAGGCAAATGAAATTGCAAGTAGGAGGAAATTCACATCGGTAATACATGCACCAAAGATCTTGATTCTTTTGACTCACATAGGTTTCGATATCTTTTTTTCCAATAAATTTTAATTAATCACTTCAAAAAGTGGTGGACTTGCATAGATTGCCCTTCTAAATATTTTTTCGATTCCATAGATTGATTCAAGTTTTAAAATACAATTTATTTTAAAAATCTTGTTTAAACGTGGCTCTTGTAACTTTGTGGAAAAACGCGAAGGGGGGTTGAATAGTTTACCGACTTTTTTTGTAATATTTAAATTCGTTTATAAAACTTAGATTTAACTTTTTGTGAATTCAATACTGACAATATGAACAATGTAAATATGTAGAAAGTAAAAATAAAAGATTAAGAGTTGGAAAGATCAACCGCAAGCACAACGGATTTTATAGTGGTTCGGTTGCGAAGCTTTTTATTCGGCCTACTTTTTCCACCCCTCTACTCCCGAGCACCTCAAACTCGATGAGTTTTCTTCACTATGTCAACAAGCTCCCTTATGGCGGAGAAAACGTACACAACATTGTTTTTTTCTAAATGCAATTTCCGACAACTAAGCTAGATGTCTGAGTTCTAATCTTAGCTAGAAACCAATCTATCATAACACAAAACTTCCGACTAGTTCATGTCTTCACACTTCAACAAACTACTTCAACTTCACTACACAACTTATCATTACACCTTGATCTTGGATACACAACTTCTTCAATCTTCATAATTCACTAAACAACTTATCTATTCACCCCTTGATCACTGGCTACACAACTTTCTTCAATTTCATAAATTTCACACCTTACAACTTCTTCTTACACACTACTATATCCAACTTCTTAATATACTACTAAAAAGGGATCTCAGATCAACTATACTTCAACAATCCACCAAATCCTAACAATACACAACTTTACAAGATTTACAAAAAGTATTTACCAAGGTATTGATATGGATGCCAACAGATTAAATATGGGATTTTAGGGTTGTTATACTTTCTTCACTAGATGATTGGAAGTATTCTTCTCTTTTCTTTCTTGCACTTGAGGATTGAGTTGGATCACTTGGAAACAAAGTAATGATTAAATGATCAAGGATTTTAGAGAGGATATGTGGGCTGTTTTATGCGAGAAGAATGACAGTGACAAAATGTAAGAAAAATGTTGAGGAAGTTGTTAGGTTTAACTTTTTTAAATAGGATAAGAAGGCGGAGCGGAGTCTATGCCGCCCCCTTTAAAGAGGTTGACGGCCCCCACCTTTAAAATTAAGGGGCCGCCAATGTATAAGGGGGGCCGTCCCTTATTCAGACGCTCTATTTTTTGTCATATTTAGGGGTTGGTTTTCATGACCATTTCTAGCCGTTTAGGTCGAAATTTGAAATTCAAAATGTTTATTTTAATTAAACATTTCTTTTAAATGTTAAAAAAATGTTTCATGTGATGTTTATAAAAGTTTACAACAGTTTATAAATGTTTCTTTTGTTTATAAAATGCATCAAAGCATTTGTTTATTCATACCTTGGTGTGATAGAAGTGTGAAATAAATTCTTAACACTCACATTACTTGGTTTATGTTTTTTTAAATTTTTCATTGATGTTTTTATATTTTGTGAATTATCAAAATGTAAGGTGTGAAAAAATATTAATAATGTTTTTAGGCATTTTTCTATAAACAAAATACATAATCTTTAAATAAACACTTTACATTACTTATTATTATTTTCCCTTAAATTATTATTTACTTTATTATTCATGTAGTTAAATTATTAAAATCTCCAATTCACTATTAATCTCTACTTGAAAATTTAAGATACATAACTCTTCAATTTTACCGACGATTAAATACATAAATCACTTACTTTCAAAATATCCTTCACATTTCAGAAATGAAATGATAAATATCATTTTACTATCACAACACTTATTATAGCACGAAGATCATAACACAATCATTCGATTTCGCATCTTAGCACTTATTGCTAAACTATAAAACTAGGCAAGTTAACACGAATGGTCAAATTACCTCGCTTAAGTCATGGTTGTCACGTCTCCCTTTTTAGGGAATTTTCATCTCGAGAATTAATCGTTTTCTACTGATAAAAATTGCTTATCACAACGAGAGTACAAATAAACACCATAACAGATATATGCAAGGAACATCCAGCTACATGAGTCTTGCCAGTCCTCGAGGAAACTCGTTTAATTATATAAACCTTATGTTGTGTAACAACTTGATCCATAACGCAACACGAACTCATTCATAGAAGAATGTCTTGAAATTAAGTTATGTGTTCTTCAAATCTCTAAGTTTTGAAGAATTGTCTCAACTTCAAGTTTACTCAATACATAACTTTAACCAAACCACCTCAGAACATTTAAGGGTGCACTAAAATCTGCCAATAACCCTATGTATCCAACTTTACTTAGTACTTTCAATGATAGCTTGCTCAACGAGCAAGTGTGGATACTTAGTTTTGATGAAATCCTCATGACCTCGCTTTGAGTTCCAATGGACTTTAACTAACGGAATCCTACTACGCTTCAAACTTTTAACCTCACGATCGATAATCTCAACAGGTTCTTTAACAAAACGAAGAGTTTTGTCTACCTTAATTTCTTCTAAATGCACATGCAGATTTGCATCCGCTAAATACTTCTTTAAATTGAGACACACCAAGTAGAGTACTCAATTATTGAGGCAATCTTAATCAATAGGCTATAGGACTGATCCTTTTAATGATCTCAAATGGTCCTACATACCTTGATGCTAACATGTCTTTTTTTCCAAACGCGACACACCTTTCCAAGACGACAGTTCCAGTATCACTTTATCACCAACTTCAAACCCTAACTGTTTACGCCTATTGCAAAATATGCATTTTGGCTAGAGTCTCAAGCCAGCTTAGACCTTTTCTTCAATCCCATTGTTGGTCCAGGCCACACAACATTTCTGCTATCGCGTTCCCTACCTTGGACTCCTCACCTTGAGTAACCAATATCTTGTTTGTATCGCTTGACTGAATAGTCATATGCATTGCTCTTACTCATCTTGGTTTCACTCTCTCCTTTCTACTTAATGATTCAGCCACTACATTTGCCTTTCTTGGATGGTAACGAATCTCACTGTCGAAATCACTAAACAATTTAATCCATCTTCGTTGATGCATATTTAACTCCTTCTAATCGAATATGTGTTGAAGACTCTTATGATCCGTATAGATGACACTCTTTGTTCCTTACAAGTAATGCCTCCAAGTCTAAAGAGCAAACACTACTGCTCCCAATTCTAGGTCGTGTGTTGTATAATTCTTCTCATGGATCTTCAATTGTCGTGATGCATAGGCGATTACCTTGCCTCTTTGCATGAGTACTGATGCAGGCCCAAGTTTTTTTTTTTTTTCTTATTTTATTTTTTTTTTATTTTATGGGTGACTTTGTATGGGCTATTTTAACTAAGGACCGTTTCCCAGTTGGTGAATATAACAAATTATCAGCTAAGAAGATTGGCCCGCTAGAAATTGTCGAGAAAATTAACTCCAATGCTTACCGTTTGAAGTTACCAAGCCATATTCGTTGTTCTGATGTCTTTAATGTGAAGCACTTGTTGCCTTATCACGGTGATTCATCTGATGATGATCTTGTTGTGAATTCGAGGGCGAATTTTGTCTATCCAGGGGAGAATGATGCAGGCCCAAGTATTGAAGAACGGGCCATTTTATTTCTGGAAGCCCAAGATCGTGTGAAGAAAGGCCCTTTATTCAAAAGGTCATAACTTGGGCTCAGATAATCCGTTTCAGGCCCAAGACCAGCCGTTTCGAAGCTTGGATCATTATGTTTTAGGAGTTATTTACATTTTCGTGTTTTTTTGAGAATTTTGAAACTTTGTTTTTGGCATAACTTTCGGCCCGTTTGTCTTTTAGGGCCCATTTCAGTTTCATTTTCCTATTTAACTATTGTACTATGCATCTGGCTATTCAGTTCCAAAATATATGAAAAGTTTATTTTTGGCAGTTTTGTTAAGAATTTTGCCTAACTATCGGTATTCCTTTCGAATCAACGATAATTAGAAGATTGAATATGGTATTTGTTTGAATCAACAGATTCAATTTGTTATCACGTTCTTATCACTACATCATCAACCATCACACCACTAAAAACGTTAAGAATGACCGTACAACGCGCACTTGACCTCTATGCATCAAACCTGAAAACTATTTTGGAAATAAGTGTCTAAGTGAAACATTAATTGGACTAGGTTGTGTTCGGACGTCATTGCATTTGCTTGTGTGATATTGAGTTTGCTGCTTTAGGTGAGTTCTTGTAGCCCGACTTTTTAAATCTTTTTCGTTGGGGGAAAATGATACTCAAATATGTTTTGAATTTTTTTTCTGAACTGTAAGAAATGTGGTTTTGGTTTTTGGGACAATTTATGTGCTTATGACTGCTATGTGAATATTATGTGGTATGATTGTTCCTGCTTGCATCGAGGTGCATGGCAATGTCTGTGATTAGCACAGAATTGCTATGTCTGTAAAGGGTCTTCCCTATTGTAAATGCTTCAGCTGGTAGGCTTTTAGGTGCGTATGACCTCGAGGTTGCGACCCCAAGAGCGGTGGTACACGCTGATGATAAGACTAGCAGGGATGCTAGGTCTTGGTACATGATTCGCGAGGATGCTAAGTCATGGGTTTGTGATTGTTTGCATATATATTCACTGTCATATAGCACAATTGTCCAACTGTTTAAAATATTGGCACAATGATTGTGTTTCCTTAAAACCTAGGAGCTCACCAACATTATTGTTGATATTTCCGAGTATCATTTTCAGGTGAAGAGGATGATCTTTAAGGTTGAGATGTGTGATAGCAGACTTTAAGTGTATCATGTAAGGATCATGTTTGAGAGGTCTAGCTTTTGAAGTATGTTATGGATTTGTTTTCTTGAGGATTGATGTTTAAGTTGTATGGACCCCTGCGTGGGCATTTGGATTTGTAGACGACTATATGTTGTGTTCTTGGATGGGACATCACTTAAGGTTGTATTGAGGTTGATGGTCATCATGACACTTTTAATTTATGCATCTTAGTATTTCTCTATTATGCATCTTGTGTAACACCCCCATTTTGGAAATATAGC